>SSNS01000111.1:1579798-1651539 GCA_006937985.1 Aphyosemion australe
TGAGTCCTCGGGTTCATGGCTGATATCTATAAAAACTTCTGTGATGTTGTGAGCATTTTGGATGGCCGTCAGAGGGAAGAGCTTGTGATGTTCTGCCTCTCAGAGGGAGACCCACCTCGGCCTGTTCTGCACATTCATCACTTTGTGTTTTAATAATGTAGCAGAAGTTCAGAGAGAGGGCAAACCACAACAAAACCAGACCCGAGTCCACCTGTGTCTAGGGGTGTTTGATCCACCTTAACAGTTGGTTTTGGTTCTGGTTCAGAACCAGTTTGGATGGTCACCCAGTCCTTTGGATGGATCACTGTAGGAACCCTAATGCCAGATCAGAACAAATACAGTTCTGGGTTTTCACCAGAACTTTACTAATAGAAAAATATTCACATGCACAGCCTAAACTGCTTTCAGTAGATCTGCTGGATCTTGATGGTTCTGGAACAACGAGGCGTGAGTCGGAGCTGCTCCACCTTACAGAGACCCATTTGGCAGCAGAACTCCTTTGTTCTGGGAGAGTAAAAGTATTTTTTTGCAAATTTGACAATACTGAGCTGAAGTTGGTTGTAATAGCAGGACATGTGATAGTTAAACCCTTTCGGATTCAGGACAACTGGTCCTCCCATCCTTCAGGGGGGACAGAACCGGACCCGAGCAACAGAACCCTCTCCCCTCTGGGCTGATACACCAGTTCAGGTTCTACAGCAGGACTTCTTTTATGCAGCAGACCACCGGCCAAGTCCTGTGGCACCGTGTTTCCACAAAACAAACATTTCCTGAGGTTCAGCTGGAGGGGGGGATCAGAATTTCTGTGGTTGGTGTCGGACAGGGTGACCAGAACCGGGCTCCAAACATGTAGAGCAGAATAACAGTGGAGGACCTGGGCAGACGCCATGTTTGTGTATTAGTACATTCCTTGTGTGTGTGTGTGTGTGTGCGCGCGTGCGTGCGTGCGTGCGCGCGTGCTGAGGGGGGGCAGATAGCTGTGGTTTGGTTGGTGGGCAGGGTGAGGAGGAGGAGGTGAGAGGAGGAGTGATTTGGACTGGAGGAGTCCCAGCGGACAGCTATCAGATTCAACATCAAGCAATCGGACCCGGCTTTAAAATGTGAGGACAAGTCGTGTTTTGTTTTCTAATTCTTAATATTCTCTCCCCCACCTCCCTCTATCGTCCTCCTGCTCCTCATCATCCTCCCCTAGTTTTGTTTTTCTTAAGAAACCTCCCTGCCAAGAGCTGAAACAATAGCAAAGCTTTCCAAAGCCTCCCTGGCTTTAAACAATGCCATCAATCACAGTGAGTGCAAGAGCAGCCGATGCACATGCACACACACACACACACACACACACACACACACAAAACACGCACAAAACACACACACACACGCAAACACACACACACACAAACACGCACAGTGAAGAACCTTGCCTGTTAACTCTTCATGAGTTCAGATGAAGATGAAGACAGAGCGACTGCTGCTGGATGAACAGTTTGGGAACGACTCAGCCTGGAAGTCAGATCTCTGGGTTAAATATTACAACCTGTCAGCAATGAGCTCTCATTGGAGTTCATCCAGAAACAGTTTTAAAGCTCCTAGAGTCCCTGCAGAGAGAGAGAGAGGGAGAGAGAGAGTGTGTGTGTGCGTGCGTGCACGCACACGTGTGTGTGTGTGTGTGTGTGTGCTTCTGCATGCATGTGCTTGTGCATGTGTGTGTGCCTATGTGAGTGTCTGTGTGCTTACGTGCGCATGCGTGTGTGTATGTGTGTGTGCATGCTTGCATGCGCGTTTGTGTACGTGTGTGTGTGTGTGTGTGTGTGTGTGTGTGTGATTGCATGTGTATTCTCTTTAGAGAATAAAACTGTGTTTAAGTGAAATCATCTGTACACAGGCCTTTATAGACTCTTTCTTCCTCCGGGGTCTAACAAGGTTCTGGAGTTGATCCGGTTCTGATTCTGGTTCCAGAGTTGGAACTGCTTCGCTGTCATGGAACCAAACAGCTTCTATACAGGTGTCTCTGTGCAGGTAGAACATTTTGAGCGGCCCATTACATCAGAGGTCCATGTCAGACAGAATGCAGTTCCTCGAGTTTGATCTGGTCATTAAGTCTCACTGCTGAATATTTGACCGCTGACTCTGATAAAACCTGTGTCCTCTGTACCGACCAAGCTCATTAAGCCCATCTAGAACCAGGTAAAAACATGCTGACAGGCTCTCCAGTCCCCACCCACCCTTTCAGGTCAGAACACCTGGACTCTGACCCATCCTGCGCTCTAGTATCAGACAGAGCAAACACTGTCACCATGCCCCTGGCTGTAGGACTCTAACCTTTTGGTGGGGTGTCACCTCAACCCCCTCCCTGAGTAAACTCAACAGGTGACCTCTGACCCTGCTCACCTTTAGATGGAACCAGGATTAGGGCAGAAACACATCAGACACAAAAACAGAACCTGAACAGAACATTCTGTTGATGTTGGGGGAAATCTTCACTCTCTACGATGACATCATATCAAAGATCAGTCACTGGACCAGGTCTGGACCCGTCCTAGTGCTCTGGAGTCTCTGAAACGGGCCGAGCTGAGCAGACAAGATGAGAATGGGTCGTTCTGAAGATGTGGGGCTTGGTTCTGAAAGACCTCATTTCCAACTCTGTTCTTTTCATTCTGAAGGCTCTGCTGCTGTGAACAGAAAACACATGAAGTTCTGAACCCAAACGGTTCTGATGGAATAAACTGACCCACTTCTTGCAGCTCCTTCTGCATTTCAATCACCTAGTTTCAGAGGAAAGGATCTGCAGGTCTGTTTGCTCCTCAACTGTTGGTTCGGCTTTGACCGTGTGGCAAATCTGAAGAGCAACATTTCATTTCAGTAGAAAATGTGAATATGTCTGAAAACAGGAAGTAGCTGCTGATCACAGTCGGATTCAGAACCGTGACAGAGCGTGAAGGTTTGTGGACCAGAACCAGAAATGGGCTCTCAGAGTTCTGACAGGAACAGCTCGCTAAATAAAACCCGTTTCTGCTCCTTCCTCCAGCTCTCTGTGGGAACTCAGCTTTTGGTTTCTGCTGACTCATGACCAAAGCACCGCAGAGACCCATGAGCCCAACGGCATGCTGGGAGGCCTGCAGAAACTCACTCAGATTCCTCATTTTTGGCCAGAAATGTTGCTTGATCACATCCTTTTCATAAGCCAGGTGAGGGGGCGGGGCTTGTATACCTGAAAGTGTGATGTGGAAAAACGAGGAAATCCACTGATCTAAATAAACATCCACAGTTAAGTTCAGAATGATAAATGATCCTAAGATCCAGATGATCTCTGCTCAGATCATCTTCTGTCCTCGAGACCTGCAGGTTTATTCCGGTCAATGATCATGTCTAGAAAGGGTGCTGATAAGATTAGTAAGGTCCATATCAGGTCAAAATGAGGTTCAATTTCCAAAGTTCTCCAGAACCTGACTCTATCCTGGTTCTGTTTCTTTTTTAGTTTAATGTGAATAAGAGAACAGGAAACCTGGCAGCTCTTGAACACATCATGATGCATTCAGGGTTACACACAGATGGTATCAGCAGACCCAGCAGAGCCTCTGGTGGACCAGGGGCTCCAACTCTTCTCACACATTCTCCTGTTCTTTGGACCTGTGTGGAATCGAGGCGGGACAGCTGCCAGAAGCCTCAATGAGCCGCAGCAAGCAGCAGAATCAGAACCAGGCTCTGCTGTGAATTATTAACAGCACGGTTATCAGATCCAGGTCTGAATTGGAGCTGCTCGCAGATTCTGAACATTTATTCACCCATTTAGCTCTTGGTTTGTTCTGGAAGTCTTCCAAATGTGCTCGGAGCTCAGAAACTGTTTATGTGACAAGCCATTACCATGGAGATCTATGTTCTGTTGGTCTAAAATGATGCAGCAGTTTGGATCTCACCACTTTCTGGTTTCAAAGAAATTCTGAAGTCTGCTGGTTCTGTTCTGATACCAGATAGCAGGTTAAACCTGAGTGACTTACCAGACCGTCACAAGCCACACAGGGACCCTTAGCAGCCATGCGGTGTCTCTCAGGAGCCTTGTTTCATTAACACACCTGTCAAGAAACCAGATGGCATCACCTTTATGTTTATCAGATAACCCAGCATCTCTGATCAGATAGAATTTTTTCATGCTTTCAATTATCTCATGATCTTTTTATCCCTCACTAGGGTCTCGGGAGCTGGTGTCTGTTTCCATCAGTCCCCAGGTGAGAGGTAGGGGACATCTGGACAGCTCTACAGTTTATCACAGGGACACACAGAGACAACCAGTCACAAACTCATTCACCTTTAGGAACAACTTTAGAGTCTCCAGTTAACCCAGCATGCATGTCTTTGGTCTGTGGGAGAAAACCAGAGTACCCGGGAGAAAAAAAAAACATACATATGGAGAACATCCTACTCCACACATGCACAGGGAGAGCATGGTAACTCCACACATGCATGGGGAGAACATGCTACCTCCACATATACATTGGGAGAACATGTTAACTGACTCAGTATAACTTTAATAATAAACTGAAGCAGAACAAATGAGTGACAAAGCAAGGGGATCAGGAGTTTGACCCTGGATGGTACAGGTGCCTTTAGTCTCCGCCCCCTCCCTGGTCGCCAGGTAACTGTTAGAGATGGCAGACTGCATCCCAGAACCTCCTGCTGGTGTTTAGATTCTCACTCAGACTGAGATCAATCTGGAATTGAAGAAAAGTTTGTTTTCAGGTCAGAATGAGTCTTGTTTGTTAAACTTTTGTGTGTTCTGATCCAAAACTGGGGTCCGAGCTCATTCAGAATTTTTAAGAGCAAAAGTGACATGATTACGTAGATCAGAGAGAAAGCGCTTTTGGAGCAGAACCTCCTGGTGAGCGTCTCAGAGGACAGACAGTCCCACGGTGTCCTTTCAGCCAGAGGAACAATATGCAGTAGAATCCTGGTTAATGTTCTACCTGAACAAACACCTGGGAGGGCAGAGAGGAGCACAGTCTCTGAGACACAGACCCACGAGTCCACATGTGGGTTCACACGGGTCCTAGTCAGTCCACATAGGTCTTCACAAATGCATACATGTCCACATGGGTCAACACAGGTCCACAAGTCCACATGTGTCCACATGAGTCCACATGGGTCCTCATGAGTCCATAAAACCAGTCCACAGAGATCTGTCAGTGAACATTTTGGAGCAAACATTAGCTCACTTGAGAGGATCATTGAACCTGAAACCAAGCCAAGTGGGTCTGGACTCTGAGCGGAGCTGCAGGAGCAGCCAATGAGCAAAGCCGAGGAGTTCCAGCTGCTAACGGTAAAATAACTCCAGGACCAGCTCGCACAATATTGGTACGGGGTTCTGCTCCTACTGCTCCTCTTCTTACTGCTCCTCCTTTTCCTAATCTTCATCCTCCTCCTGCTCCTTGTCCTCCTGCACCTCCTCCTCCTCCTCCTCCAGCTCTTTCTACTCCTGCTCATCTGCTCCTCCTCCTTCACCTGCACCTCCTTATCCTCCTCCTGCTCCTCATCCTCCTCTCTGTTATGATTTTGCTTTAGAGATGAAGGAAACTCAGTAATTCATTTAGCCTTTTTTCTGTTTTGTGTGATCAACCCGTTTTGGTTTCCTCACATGAGATGTTCTGATGCTCAGGACTTTCTCTGGGTCAGAACCAAAGCAGGAGGTGAACAGCCTGAAGTTTTCTTGGAGATGATGACCGACGTGATGAAGACTTCATCTCAGTTCAGCTTGGATCACAGAAAGAACCAGAGCACAGCTGGATGTTTGATCTGTGTTCACGTTCACAAACAACCTTACAAACTGGATCAGAACCGGCCGGACACGGCACCAAACATGCATCGCTAAATAAAAACAGCACATTTCCTGAAAGCTTTGTTCGGGTCATCAGTGGGAGAATCCATCAGAGGAGGACAGAAAACAGCTGTTTTATGGACATCTTGTGCTGAAAAGAAAACACGTGTTGGAGGAAATGGACCAAGTATCAGAACCAGAACCCGATCTACTTCCACAACACGGGTCCACAGGTCTGAGATAAAAGTGGACCATCAGCTTTTTGGCTCTAAGTCACAAAGAAAGATAAAATTCATCAGCGATAAACCAGAACCAACTCTGAGATTTAAAAACCCACATTAGGTTCAGATTGAATCAAATGAAACTGGTTCTGATCCAGCTGTCTGTTTACTAACAGAGCCAATGAATAAACAACTGGAACAGGGGTCAGAGGCCACTCAGATGTGATTACTTCAAAATAAAAGCCCCTCATAGCTCCGCCCATTCCACCAGGACCAGATCAGAACATTAATCTGATGGAACCATTTAGATCTCAGGTTAAAAGTTGTGGTTCCATTCAAGTGTTTTAATTGGTCACAGCTGGTGAATGTCTCAAACGTCTCATTATAAACATCCTATAACATCCAGAGCCATCAGTTTAAGGTCTGGATGTCCACTTATCATGGAAAGGGGTCCAACAGTTCTCAGGGGTACACAATGGGATCACATGGGGGCATGGAGGGACACAGGAAGACATAGAAAGACACAAAAGGACTACGGGGGAAGAGAAAAGGATGAAAAGCAGACACAAATGGGCACAGTGGTACACAAAAAGACCACAAGGGTCTGCCGTTCGGTTTGAGTTCTTAGATTTTGTGTAGAGAACCGAAGATCAGAAGACCTTCTTCTACAGAATTCACTCCTGAGGAGGATCTTAATGTTTATGGATCCTGACCAGGGCCCAGTTTTTCAAAAGTAATCCACTAGGATTTTGGATAAGGGATTGGATCAAATCTTGAAAATGGGTTTTTCAAAAGAAAAAACGAATTACATAATCAGATTAGATCACATAATCCAATCTTGGTTTTGATTCGGATCAAACCTTTAGTTTGGGTTTTTCAGAACTATTTTGTAGGATTTGGATCCTTTGATCCAAAAAATCTGGATTAAACTGATCCCATTAGAAGGGTGGATTCAGCGTGGATTTCATGCCCAAAATGTAATAAAAACTTTAAAAATGTATCAAATAATACTATATTTGGATCATGCAGTATCTTACAAGATATCCTATTTATTCATAAGGTTTTAATTTTATTTGTTCTTCCGTCAGGCTACAGTGATTAGGTAAGCTTTAACGTGTTCAGCCTTTCAGTAGAGGCCTACAGCAAAGTAGAAAGAGTTTGGCCTCATAAAATAATCCCCCAAACAGCTGTCAAAATTGACCAAAAACAATACATTTTATTCTGCCACTAATTGATATATATGTTCATCACAATCGAAAATATTGTTGTTTCTAGAATATTTATTAGTGATGCAATTATTACAGAATAACCAAAAAAATGCAAACAATGGCAATCACTGATATTTGAAATCCAAAACAAATCCAAATCAGAAATAGTGTCTAACTATTGCGTCCCTTGTTGCACGTCCCGTTTGCTCGTTCTGGCGGAATGCAGGAGGTTGGTCAGGGTCTCCATGGGGCTCAGGTGCGAGAGGGATAGTGCGCTTAGTAGCGATGTTGTGCAGGACAATACAGGCAAGGGTTATGTTGCATGCTTTCTGTGGTTCCACTCTCAGATAGTTAAGGCATGCAAAGCGCCTCTTAAACGCTCAATTGCACATCTTGCTCTGCAATGAGCAGTGTTAGTTTATTTTAAATGTGTGTTTTCATTTCAAATAAACATGAACTTATATTGACCCCACACTGGCTATTCTACTTGTTGCTCTTTACATATCTATAGTTCTACATTGTGATTTCCTATCCTGTTTGAGCACTGGTTATCCAGATTTGGTGAACCTGAAAAGTTCCTATACGGATCAGATTGATCCAATCCGATGTTGCTTTGAAAAACTGGCTCAAAAGTAAGCTGGATTACGTGATCACGGATCACGCAAAAAAAAGTTTTACTAAATCTGGATCAATTTTATCCAGATTAAACCTTTTGAAAAACCGGGCCCTGGAACTAGGAATCCTGGATCCTGGTCTCTGGTCCAGGCACCACAGGGTCCTGTTCTAAAGTCTGGATCACATGGTTCAGCTTCGTGCTTTTGGTGTTCCTTCATGATCTAGCACGACTCTCCAGAGAGTGGGCTGACCAGGTTAGAGTGAATCAGGTTTCGACCAGCAGACTGGGTCCATTATGTTATAGTTTTTCTCGATTGCTAAGACACATTTCTTGAAAGCTGCTCTCCCTTTCTCTAACTTGTGAACACAAAACCCAATTTTCAAGCTAAATCCCCAAAACCTCAGACTCTTCTTGCAAAACCAAACTTTCACCTCAAAACAGTTCAATCTGTGCTCAAAACTGAACTATGTTGTCAAATCGTGCCCCGAGGCAATCAAAATGACAATCACTACTGAACAGTCACTAAACACTACGTAGAAAAGTAGAAAACACAATGCTCAGGACATGAAGCTGGACAAATAAATGTTTATTGTTCACTGTAGGTGAAATGCATGTTGCAAAACAAAAATAACTGTGCATTTAGCACTTGTACAAAAAGACAAAACAGAAATCTTGTGCATTTGACACTTATGTACAGTAAGCTCATATACTAAAAATAAAGTACAAATATATACAAATACTACTGTAAGTGCAAAGAGCAAAGATTCCAGTATGTACAGGTTGGCATATTATCCAGACACATTCAGTGTTGATTACGTAGTGATATACTGTAGTGGCCTAAATCACTTTTTCTGTGTCACTTACAAAACTAGATCTATTTCTACAGAGGGGTTTTCAACTGGATGCAGTGGAAAGACCCCATGAATACATCTATAAGGATGAAGCACTGAGTATGATCCCTCACATCATTAGCTACAAGTGTGATCAATTTTTAGTTGTTGTGTTCAAGTGGTGACACCAGTGCTTTACTTGTGATTGACCTTTGTCACCTGTGCTCACCATTATGCAGCACAGGTACATCACAATGAAAATGTGTGGGCAAGTGTTGTCTAAACAGGTGAAACGTGCTTATGGTTTTGCCAAATGAGTGATTGATTCAATCAGTGGGTTCAGGCAACTGAGCATTTGGTTCAGACAACAGGGTTTAGTGTTTTAGCAATTGAGAAAAAATGTAAAGCACAGGTGTCACCACTTGAACACAACAACTAAAAATTGATCACACTTGTGGCTAACGATGTGAGGGAACATATACAGTGCTTCATCCTTATAGATGTATTCATGGGGTCTTTCCATTGCATCCAGTAGAAAACCCCTCTGTAGAAATAGATCTAGTTTTGTAAGTGACACAGAAAAAGTGATTTAGGCCACTACAGTATATCACTACGTAATCAACACTGAATGTGTCTGGATAATATGCCAACCTGTATGTACTGGAATCTTTGCTCTTTGCACTTAGTATTTGTATATTTTTGTACTTTATTTTTACATGGGCTTACTGTACACAAGTGTCAAATGCACAAGATTTCTGTTTTGTCTTTTTGTACAAGTGCTAAATGCACAGTTATTTTTGTTTTGCAACATGCATTTCACCTACAGTGAACAATAAACATTTATTTCTCCAGCTTCATGTCCTGAGCATTGTGTTTTCTATTTTTCTACGTAGTGTTTAGTGACTGTTCAGTAGTGATTGTCATTTTGATTGACTCGGGGCACGATTTGACAACATAATTCAGTTTTGAGCACAGATTGAACTGTTTTGAGGTGAAAGTTTGGTTTTGCAAGAGGAGTCTGTGGTTTTGTGAATGTAGCTTGAAAATTGGGTGTTGTGTTCACACTTTAGAGAAAGGGAGAGCAGCTTTCAAGAAATGTGTCTTAGCAATCGAGAAAAATTGTAATAAGATTTAGAAAAGGCAGGTTTCCTTTTTGCAAAGTTTTAAATCATGAACATTGCTAGGCCGAGCTACTGCTAATGTTATTGTTGGACGAGAGGAAAACAACAAAGAAGAATGTCGATGCACACGTTTAACTTTCCAGGATGTAGCCTATACTGGGAATATCCAGACTTTAAATGAATGCCAGATAGATTCATAACTTTCCTGTTGAGTCCTCCAGATACTCAACAAGGCTGTACACATGAGTTTCTACCTTCAGACAGCTAAAAGAGCCCTCAGGGTAAACCGACCAATCAGGATGCGGCTCACTTAATATTCATGTCCCGGTGGAGGGGTGGAGCAAACCAGTTTTTCTGTTTTTTCTGTTTTTTGTTCAAGGTTTTATTATTGAGTTGTGTTTGACCGTTTAGCAGCGCTCCTGGGCCATCATGAGCTCCAATGAAGATTCATCTAGAGGTTCAAACAACAGTTTCTGTCAGGATCTGCTCCTTCTCCCTCAGATGTGTTGTCCTGTCTCCCCTTGTTAAGTGTTTATTGGACTCACCTGCCCCTTGTTATCCTACCCACCTGATTCCTGATTGCCCTCATGTATTTAAACCCTCTGTTGGTCCTGGTCTGTGTCAGATCCTCGTCTTGTCTACCTGTTGTATCGTCACCTACCATTATTCATATTAAACAGTTCTCTTGCCTGTCAGTCTGCCTCCTGTTCACCTGCATTTGGGTCCTACAACCACCACCACATGACAGTTTCCAGTTGTAATAAAAGTTGTCCTAGAACATATTTAAAGGTTCTGATCAATTTCTGGGTGCAACTTGAGCTACTTTTTATTTCGTTTCATAAAAATGTGAGACAGCGAGCCCTGGATGAGCTGCTGGAAACCAGATGGCACCACTGATGTTAGGGTACATGCTGTGGTGTCACAGGTCAGTGATGTTTCTCTCTAATCGAAGGTGTTTTTCTTCTGTTCAGCTCTCCAGACTTCCATCAGACTGAGTCAGAGCTCAAGAAGCTCCTCGGGAGAGAAGATCAGACTTTCTAAAATCCTCAGGATCAGTTCTGGATCACTGTTGATCTGCTCTGACTCCTGCTGTCGGGCTGCTTCTCCCTAAGTCCAGAACCAACAGCTCAGGAGCTGCTTTGCCCCACACAACACTCACTGAGGGGGGCTAACAGCAGAACATAACCAGAC
The DNA here is from genome assembly GCA_006937985.1 of Aphyosemion australe. Lineage (NCBI taxonomy): Eukaryota > Metazoa > Chordata > Actinopteri > Cyprinodontiformes > Nothobranchiidae > Aphyosemion > Aphyosemion australe. The sequence goes on from SSNS01000111.1 coordinate 1,590,789, forward strand.
TCAATATCACTAAATGTGCAATGTATCTGGTGTAAATACTACTGATGTGTTTTCATGTTAATTTTCTTAATTTGTTTTTATTCATTTTATTAGCTATAGTTTTATTTTTATTTTTTTGTTGAAACATGTTATTATTTTTCTGTCAGTGTGCCGCTGCTGTGAGCTGAATTTCCCAGAGGAACTTTCCTGACGGGTTAATAAAGTTCCATCAGAACCTCTGAGGGGTTCTGATTTTACAACATGATGGCAGAGTCATGATCCAAACAGAACCTTAAAGCACAAACTGAGGGAATAATAATAATCATTTAAATACACAGGAAACGGAAGCTGGAACCTGCAGATCAGCTGACTGACGCCTCGTTAAGCAGCTGATCGATCGTGTTTATCAGGGTTAAAATTAAAACATTCAGAACTAAAAACTTTGTCTGAGTTTATTATTTATGTGAATGAAGCTGTGTGCTGTGTGTGTGCGTGTGTGTGTGCAGATCGACCCGAACACTCTCAGAACAACGGAACCAGAATGTGATAAAACAAGTTTCTTTATTACTTCAGATTTTTGGTATTTCATCTTATATATGTTTATTTTACAGAAATAAACAACAACAAAGTGCTTCTTTCTTCCTCGCTAGAACAGGTCAGAGAACCATCTGAGGGATCGGACAAGGGTCAAAGGTCATCTGGGCGATCAGAAGGCACTGAGTGAGGATGACTCAACAAGTGGGAAGATGAAGAGTGACGCTGAAACTCAGTTCATATTTGGCTGTTCTGATTCACAAATCAGGTTCAGAGGGGCGTGGTTCTGTTGGGTTCTGTCCAGAACTGTACTCCTCCTGTATCAGTACCATCACTGCCTCCCCATGGCCCACAATGACTCTGGTTTTAGTGCATGAGTGCTTCAGTCTGAACAGGGTCAGGGTTGGGTTTGGGGCAGGACCAGGTTGTGGTTTGCACGGCTTCGCGGTTTTGTTTGTAACAATTTCAGTGCAGGAACAACCCTCAGTCTGGCTTTTCTGGGTTCATTCTGAACTTATTGGTACCTGGGTTCTGGCTCTGACCAAAACTCCCCACACATGTATAAAGGTGAGTTTGATACCACGTGGTATCAACAGCTAATCACCTGCCCAGGAGGAGGAAAGGTTCTGCAGACACAAAAACACAGTTCAGCCAAGCAAACAGCTCAGAAACAAGGTTCGGTCCGGTTCGGTCCAGTACAGTCCAGTACATGAGATCGTTTCTGATTAAATAAAATTCAGTAATGAAGGTGTCGTGCACGCAGGCTGCTCCCGCGCGCACCTTTTCTTAGCTGCACACATATGTTCTGAGTGGTTCTGGACTCAGTCTGTTTAAGGCACCGAACATCTGATTCAGCTTATCGGCTTTTGCACAAAACTTTAAAGGCACGAGAACACAACAAAACAAACAAACAACAAGGTAAAAGTCTCCAACGGGTTCAGTTCAGTGATGTTGATGAGTTCCGTTCTGCTGCTCTGAAGATTAAAAACATCCCGAACCGAACCGGGTCTGTTAAGTTTTCTGCTCCTTGGTCCAAAAGTTCTGCAGAAGTTTTGCAGCTGTTTGAGAACTCAGCTGCTTGTCTCTAAACAAATCCAGCACTCTCCGGTTCAGTCCGGTTCGGATCTCTCTCAGCTGCCCATGGGTTTGAACGACCCGTCCGGCAGCTGTCTGAAGATGCCCCGTAACGTGTCCAGCTCCCGGGTCAGGTGTTCCACCCTCCGCCTGAGCCGCTCGTTGTCGGTCGTCAGCTCCACCACCTTATGCTGGGTCTCCAGGTTCCGCATCTTGGCCTTGTCCCGGGACTTACGCACAGCCACGTTGTTGCGCTCGCGCCTCAGCCGGTACTCCGGGCTGCTTTTATCCACGTGTTTCTTGGCTTTCCCGCCCCCGCGATGCTCGAGCAGCTTCATGCCGCCCTGTTGCGGGTGCTGGTGCGTGTGCTGATGGTGCGGGCTGGGCACCGGAGTCGGTGGAGGCGTCGGGTGGCCCGGCTGGAGGTGCATGGTGGTCTGCGCGCAGTGCGCAATCTGGTACTGCAGGTGCGGCATTTGCGGCGGCTGCTGCTGGTACTGCTGAGGATGCGCGTGCGGGTGGTGGTAGGAGGGGGGCATGCCCGGGTTCAGGTCCTCATCGTCCCGGGGCTCCTGCTTGATGGCCACCGGTCGGAGGCGCGGGGGGTTGTGCTCGTAGAACGGCTCCAGCTTGGACTCCATGTAGTTGGGCATGTAGAGTTGCTGTGGACCCGGACCGCACGGAACCGAGTCATACTCTCCATTCATCATCTTGAGTTTGTCTTGTCGCGAGCTATGGTGGAACAGGTCCGCCAGGAAGTCGTCGTTGAAGGCGGACGGATCGATGTAGGCGCTCAGGTCTATGGAGGTCTCGTTGTCTCCGATCTCCCCCCCGAGGTCAGCCGGGTCTCTGTAGCCGGAGGGGGGCTGCTGGCCGTGGGGCAGACTGCTCAGCAGGGGCCGGGGCGCGACCTCGTACAGGTTCGAGAGCTCCATGGAGAACCTAAACCCGGGCGGGCATGGCGAGGAGCTCCGGGAATCCAGTTTGTAAAGTCAGACACTCAGGTGAGTCGGACCGCTGCGGACACGAGCCGACCGGAACCAGAGTCTTTATGACTGGCTGACACTTTGGGTTGGCTCGAAGAGAAGCTGCCGGTCCGATTCCTGGTGCTCAGTAACCTCTGAGCTGTCAAACAGCGGTTTTATAGGAGGACGGGGTGGGCGGGGACACCACACTCCTTCAGTCTGACTCGAACCCCTCCGGGACCCGGGTGGGACAGCGGAACCCTGCAGGTTCTCGGAACCGGGCATATCCCGAGTGTTGTTAGAGGAGTTCGGTTCTGTCTCACTCCTAAAGTCCAGACTAAAGGTTCTGATCACCTGATGTGGGCCGTGACCCGGACTGAACCACCCCATCGGAACCAATAATGATTGAAGTTTCGTTTGTTTTGAATAAACTAGAAAATAAATCAGAATTAAATTTTATCATAAATAAAATGTTTCTTTTACATAAGAGTTCTGTGTGTGGGTGCGTGTGTTTGTACACATGCCTGTTTGCGATTACGTTAATGCTTGTCATACTTGTGTGTGTCCGCGCGCACGTGCATATATATATATATATATATACACACATAGCCTATATAGCTATATTTTACATAAGAGTTATATGTGTGTGTGTGTGTGTGTGCGTGCGTGCGTGCGTGCGTGCGTGCGTGCGTGCGTGTGTGTGTGTGTGTGTGTGTGTGTGTGTGTGTGTGTGTGTGTGTGTGTGTGTGTGTGTGTGTGTGTGTGTGTGTGTGTGTGTGTGTGTGTGTGTGAGAATAAGATGCAGGATGCAGCGCCCTCTGTCGGACGCAGACAGACGCCGTCTGGTCTGATGTTGGTTCTGATCGTATAGAACCGAGCAGAGAAGTCCAGAATCTCGCTCCATCTGGGAACGGAGCCCCTTGAAGGACATTTTTTCCTTAAAAAAATAACCGCTAGATCCTGTGTGCTTGTGGAAGAAAACTCGTCTCTATGTCCATCTGCTGCATTTAAAGGATCTTCTGAACCCTATAACTCTGCAGTCAGAGACTCAGTGGTTACATATTTCTCCAACCTGGTGTCCCGGAGCAAAGGGAATCCCAAGGTGCTGTTTAACACCATCAGCATTGTCTCTCCTGCCTCATACAGCCTCCATTCACTTTGATGGAGATTGTGAAAACTTCCTGTCTTTCTTTGTGGACAAAGTCAATAAGATTAGATCTAGCACCTCTCCTTCATCCCATCATCTTGCTTTGCTCCTGTTTCTTTGCCTGAGCTAACCAAACTAGTTAACTCTATGAAAACATCTGCATGCCCCCTCGACATCTTACCCTCATCTTTGTTTAAAAATGCTTTTCAGTCCATCTGTTCCCATGTGCTCTCTGTAATTAATGCTTCTCTGGTCTCTGGTCAAGTCCCTGCTTATTTTAAGAATGCTGTAATCCACCTGCTTCTTAAAAAACTCAATCTTGACCCATCTCTCCATAGCAGCTTCAGACCCATCTCTAAAAGTCAGTTCTCGGAAAAGGTTGTGGCTAAACAACTCACAGCATGCTCTTGATGAACATAACATCTAGTTTTCAGTCAGGTTTCCGTAGAGCTCATTATGCTGAAACAGCTCTTCTCAGGGTCTCTAATGACCGTCTGACTCACAGTGATGCAGGGGAATGTTCTGTTCTGGTTATGCTGGACCTGACTGCAGCCTTTGACACTGTTGACCATCACCTGCTACTGGATAGGCTGAGACATTGGGTAGGCCTATCAGAACTCCACTGGAGTGGTTCTCCCCCTATCTGTCTGAGCGTTCCTTCTATTTGGCCGTCTCCAAGTTTCGGTCGTCCTTCAACTCACTTACCCATGGTGTCCCACAAGGTTCAGTGCTGGGGCCTCTATTGTTACTCCATTAACTGTTCCTTCTCCAGTACATTCTGAGCTCTTTTAAAGGAATCTCTTACTATTTTAATGCAGATGACATTCAACTATACATCTCCTTTAAGCCCCATGAGATGTCTAAGCTGCAGCTGTTGCACGGCTGCTTAGACTCTATTAAAACCTGGATGGCTGGGAACTTTCTACAGCTGAATGAAGACAAGACTGAGATCCTCGTCTGTGCCCCAGACAGGCTGGTTCCCAAAGTCAGAGACTCTTGGTCAGCTTGCTTCTCACACCAAACCCTCTGTCATGAACCTTGATGTGACCTTTGACCCACCCTGGATTCTCATGTCAGTTCTCTTGTTCACTCTTCCTTCTTCCATTTTAGGAACATTTCTAAGCTAAGTTCCATTTTGTCCCGCTTTGAACTGGAGATTGTAATCCACACCTTCATCTCCTCATGCTTAGACTACTGCAACTGGCTTTTCACTTGTCTGAGCAAAACCTCCCTGAACCGTTTAGGTGGTCCAGTATGCCTGTGCTAGTCTTCTGACCAAGTCCTCCAAATACACCCACGTCATCCCGCTTCTCTTCCAGCTTCACTGGCTGCAGGTTAACTTCAGGGTTCATTTCAAGATCCTGGTTCTGGTTTTTAGGGCCTTACATGGACAAGCACCATCATACATTGGTGATCTTCTCAGTCCCTACACCCCCAGCAGGTCCCTGAGGTCCAGTGATCAAAGCTTACTGGTTGTGCAGCGCACCAGGCTAAAGACCAAAGGTGACAGATCATTTGCTGCTGTGGCCCCCAGACTCTGGAACTCTCTCCCACGGAGCCTGAGATCAGTGGACTCAGTGGTCTCCTTTAAAAAGCAGCTGAAGACTTACCTGTTCAGGCTGGCTTTGGGCTGACCTTCTGTTGATTCTTCATCACTACCTTCTCTTCATTCTGCTCTTTCTACCATTTCTACCTTTCCATGATTACCCCTTTCTTACTCATTTTCTTTTCCCCTTTCCTCACATTTTTTAATCACAATTTTTACTTTTCCCAATTTTTAATATTTTTAATAATTTTTTTATTTCTTTACTTTTTATTTTTTTTGTTGTAGTGAAGCACCTCATGATTTTTATCTTGAGAGACACTATATAAAAGATAATTTCTTTTTCTTCTTCTTCTTCATGACAGAGATGCTGTTAGCCTGATCAGCTCTGTTCTGTTAGCATACCTGGTGGTCTCCATGGTTACAGCTGTCGGCTACATTAGCATAACTAGCTTCTGTTAGCATAAATATGGTTGTCAGTTAGCTATTTGCTTGTCGTAAAATAATGTGTTTGTTTTGGTGAGTAACAATTTAGTACAACATCTAAAAATAGAAGTTAACCCAAATAATTGTAATAAATGCATAATTTCTTTGTAAAATAGTGATATTTTAACCACATTGTCCCCATCTGATTGTCCACCTGAGATGACAGGTGTCTCCGTCTCACTGACATATGAGACACATATAAAGACCTATTTTATGAGAAACACATCAGAATCCAAGAACCACAATAGAACCCATCAGAACTCTACTGGACCCTGACCAGACGCACCAGGCTCCAGCTGTTAAATGAGTCAACACTGTGAGATTCTGCTAATGGCTCAGAGAAGCCTCATGAGGACTTAAGGAGTCTCTGAGGACATTTGATGGTCATGTATGTTCCTGGGATCCATCTTTAGGTTCTGCAGAATCTGACCTGGTTATAGCTTTTATTGAACCTGAACATCCATTCAGAATGAACATCTGATGCACGCTTCAGGAAATGTAATGAGATGTGAGGCATCTCTCACCGAGACAGAAGATCTGGGTCTGGTTAGTCGAGGAACATGGTCCAGAATAAGACCAGATGAAATCTTGAATGATCTAAAACCTGAGAGGATCCCACCTGATCATCTTGGTTATTTGTTTATGTACGGGAATAAAGAACGGGTGAAACAAGCAGCACATTCAGAACCAGAACTGGTCCAGTTCCAGCACCATTTAGCTTCATATCTCCAGTTGTGACTTAAAGCTTCATGCTGGTTCTTTTTTAATCAACGATTAAGATGAAGTCTAGAAATGCAGCAAATATGCTGCTGTAGAGTCTCCTGGAGGAGATTTCAAGAGAGAGCTGCTACTCTCCTTCTGAAGCCTCTTCTTCTCCTGAAGCCTCTACTCCTGAGGGACCAGGTGACTCTTCCTGTCTGATTGCTCACCTGTTACCTATTTGTGACAGTCACAGAAGGGTCACGTGGATGATGACATATTGAAATCAGGACCGTTCCAGGACTGATTTCCAGACAAAGTCAGACATGTTTGAACTCATCCAACAGCCTCAGATTACACAAACAAAACTAACAAGAAGACTACGCGCTATTGGTTTAACGGTCTGTCAATCACTCAAAGCATTGCATCACTCTTCTGAATAGTGAGCTCTCATTGGCCTTCACCTCTATTGGCTGCCACCTACTCACCTGTGATTGGCTGGTCTTCGACATTGCCCCTACATGGTAAAGAAGATTTCGCAATCGGCTGCTCTCCATGTTCCAAACAAAAACACTTCAGCTTCACTCAGACGGAATCTAACTCGGATTTTAAATCCAGTTCTCTGTGTTTTTATGGATGGTTGACTCCACTGCCGCCTATTGAAGGTAAATCCCGTTTCATCGTTTTATGGCTCTGAACAGAGACAACAATGAGCAGGACAGGACTCGTTAGCATTAGAAGCTAATCAGCTAGCAGGCTAAAGGGCTAAGTTGGTTTGAGAAACGTGAAAATCTGTCGCCGCTCGTTTTTAGAGACACATTTTGCTCACAGCTGGGTTCGTATTCACAACAAAAGGTGACAGTCAAGCGAGTGGTTGGAGTCAGTTGGTTGAAGGGAATCGAGTTGTCTAAGTGCAAGGAAATAACAGTAAGAGCCTGAAAGTGACATGTTTGGGTCTGAGATCCGTTTGGATGTTTTTAATGTTTATTTAGGCTCACTTCGGTCCTGTGAAAGGTGATGTTTGTGCTGAGCCCCGCATGACTTCGGAGTTCCCCGCTGCTGATGATGCAACAGCGGGCAACAGCTCTGCTGTTTCACCCGGAGCGCTTTCCTCTGTGCACAGGCAGCTGAGTGGCTGCATAGCAACGCGCCGACCAATCAGAGCGTCGCTGCTATCTGGCCGCACGAGTCACGTGACCCACGCAAGAGGTGTGATCACGTGACCCATGATGGCAGACAGTGGAGGAGAAACAGGTGGGCGGGGCTCAGGTGTGTTAAACATTAACAGTTTAACATGCCAACAGGTGTTTTCACAGTTTATTGTTTGAAAGCGATGAAGCTGGGATTTCTGGACATGATTTAGACAAAGCAATAAATAATGTGGTGAATAGATTTAATGTTGGCTGAAGAACAAAACTGAACGAACACAGGTGAGTAGGCAGTCACAGGACAACACTGAGCTGTTGGGTGATTCCTCACTGAAGGACATGTTTGAGAGTCACTGCAGAGGGACTTTAGTGTCAAGGGTTCAGGTGGAGTTTCTTACGGTGGTGTTACTGAGGTCCAAAGTGTAGACATGTAGCTCTGAGGCTAATTATCAGCAGCTGATTACCGCGTCCATGTTCTTGTCGGACAGCTGAAGGTGAAACTCTGACAGGAGACTGTGTTCTGTTCAATTCAATTCAGTTTATTTATATAGCGCCAAATCACGACAAGAGTCGTCTCAAGGCACTTCACAAAGTAAACATTCCAATACAGTTCAGTTCATTAAGCCAATCAGTAAAAAAGTTTCCTATATAAGGAACCCAGCAGATTGCATCAAGACACTGACTGTGTGTTGATACAATCCTCATACTAAGCAAGCATGTAGCAACAGTGGGAAGGAAAACTCCCTTTTAACAGGAAGAAACCTCCAGTGGAGCCTGGCTCAGTATGAGCAGCCATCTGCTACGACTCACTGGGGATTGAGAAGACAGAGCAGGCACACGCACACCCCACACACACATACACACACACCCACACACACACACCATATAGATCAAGTAGTGTTTCTATGGCTACACTGTGATTTCTTAGAAGTTCTATTTAGTAAGAGAAACTTTATTGTCTTTATCTGAGTGAATCTATAATTAATTCAATAGGTGAACTAATAGTAGCACATTCTATGTTAAAGAAAGTGAGATGTAATATCAGGAGAGGGAGAATGTTAAGTGGTTGGCAGCAGTGTGCCAGCCGATGGCCCCCTCCATGAGGCCACCACAGCTCAGCAGAACGCCAGTGTAGCTTCTTCTGGGGAGAAAAACACCTCTACACCGCCAAGGTGTTGTGTGTCTGAATGGTTTCATTTAACATGTGTCCATCTTCTCCTTCAGGCTCACTCCAGTTGGACCTCCTCCTTCTCTCCTTCCTGTCCCCATCTCATCTCTACACCTGAGGAGACTCCGGTCAGAAATCAGCACCTGCAGGCAGCACATCCAAATGAGCAGGCCATCGCAGCCGAAACTCACTACAACCGACCACAACAGCGTGAGCGTCATCCAGAGCCAGGCCCACACCTCCTCATCCTCTTTGTCCCTGCCGGCTGCCGTCGCCGGACTGCAGCAGGTCCCGCAGCTCATCCCTGCCAACCCGTCCTCTGCTGGAGGCAAAGCACTTCCCCCAAGCAAGATGAAGAAACCTTCCGTGGACAAGGACAGTGAGGAGTACCGCCAGCGGCGCGAGCGCAATAACCTGGCTGTGAAGAAGAGCCGCATGCGCAGCAAGCAGAAGGCGATGGACACGCAGCAGCGCGTCAATGAGCTGAAGGAGGAAAACGAGCGGCTGGAGGCCAAAATCAAACTGCTCAGCAAAGAGCTTAGCGTGCTCAAAGACCTCTTCCTGGAGCATGCACACAACCTAGCTGACAATGTTCAACCACCTGTCAGCACTGAGGGCTCTAGCCCCGCCCCCAACAGCACCCCCACCAATGGGCAGTGAGGGGTGGAGCCACTAGGTTGTTAACACCTGCAGGTTATCTGGAAACAAGCCTCTCCTCTTCTTCACTTCGCTTTTCTTTATATGAATCTGTTATTCTTCACCTTGTCCACCCCCCACCCTACCCTCACCTGTTTGGAGACTTCATCAGAAACTTGTCTGACTGTTTATTGGACGAAGACACAGGTGTGGACTCTGATAATTGGAAATTTGAATTTCCTATTCCTGTTGGTGTTTTTGATCTAATTTTATCGTTTTAACTGGATTCATTTAGATGTTCTTGATAAATATTGAAACTTAACTAAAGACCTGGATGGTTCTGGTGGATCCAGGCCGGGGTGGGGGTCTTTGTGCTAAGGTGGAAACCTCAACCATCCTCGAATCACAAACTGGATCAGAAAAGAACAACTATGGAGGTTCAGAGCTCCTCAGGGAACCAGCGATAATCTGGATCAGAACCTTTTCTCCTGTTCGTGGTTTTATTTTCATCAGCAGAGCAGATCAGGTTAAAAACCTCTTTGGTTTCTGATTAAAGCTGCAAAGCTCCAGAGAAAACCTGTTGTTTCCAGCCACACTGGACCTTCTGAGCAGTTGGGTCAGAACCAGTCAGCATGGGTCAGACAGATGAAATTTGTTGCTCTGAGCTCAGAAACAGTGAAAGTTCTGCTGCTGCTGTCTGGTGACTCCTCTGAGTGTTTGTTTACCTGTAAACAGGAAGTTGTTCCAGAGTGGTTTGTGTTGAAACTAAAACGTTTCCACCTGTCAGGGCAACCCGTCCAGACAGGTGTGTTTGTGTGTGGAGTGCTGGGCGGACCCAGACACCTCAGCCCCCCTCCCGCTGAGCTGCAGCTTTACGCTAAATCTAGTTTTAAGCCAGGCCGAGCCATTAGCCGTCTGCTAACGAGGGCTGAACAGATCGGGACAGGTCCCCACAGCGGCCCCACCCAGCCTCCGGAGGGGGTGGAGCCACAGCCAGCCGCCAGCAGACTTTATAATTAGCTGAGCTTTGAACAGGCGTGGTGTGTTTGTGTGTCAGGAGCCTTACCTGCCCACAGGTGTGGTGCCTCCTAATGCCTTGAAGCCTCCAGCCAAACTCCTCTGCTCAACTCTTCCTGTTCACATTCTGTTCACTTTTCTCAACACAAGACGATATGTTATGGTTCTGCAAGGTTCTGGTGTCAAAGGAAGTGGTTCTGTTTGTTGACCCAATATCGATTAGTTGTGGCAGGCCGGGTCATGTTGGTTTTATTTGTTTCTAACAACGATCCTGAACAATCATCTGGGTTCTGTTCAGAAAATATATTTCTGTGTTTTGACCCGGTTCCAGATGATGACATCATAAAACTTCAGACCAGCTTTGGTTTTAGAAAATCTTTTAAATTTGATGTTTTCATATCGGAGAAACAAACTAACAATGATCCGCTGGCTTCTCTCTCTCTCTCTCTCTCTCTCTCTCTCTCTCTCTCTCTCTCTCTCTCTCTCTCTCTCTCTCTCTCACACACAGCTCCTAGTCCCCTCATCATCTGCTCTTACCCAAATTAAATAAGTCTGTTAGATGTGGATGAACAGTGAGAGAGAGAAGCTACATGCAGTCCATTAGTTCTGAACAGAACCCAATCTGGATCAGGACCTCAGCGATCTCGGATTATCTGACTCCACACCCGAATCGGGATCCCTGCAGAGGCCCAAAGTGTCCAGATACGAGCTTCAGTGTGAAAACCAGAAAAACCAGATCGCCCGGTCAAGCAGCACAAATGACATCTTTTTCAATTTTATATGTTTTTTTTTAAACAGTTTTATTCCAGAAATGGCATGTGCGTGTGTGTGGGGGGGGGTGGGGTCTTTATGTGTAAATTAAATCTAAGTAAAAGTTCTGCTAACTTATTCTTCCTGGTGTGTGTGTGCATGCCCGTGCGTGCGTGTGTGTGTATAACCTCGATGAGGTTCTGTCACCAGCTGATCTCCCTCTGTTGTCCTTGAAAACAGGTGATTGGCACAATGACATCATCATCTGAGATCATCAAACACACACAGTAGGTCCGTAGTTCAATGTCACGTTGAGTCTATAGCTGATCATAAAAGTCACCTGATGAGTCAATCGGCTCAGCATGACAGAAACAGACACCCCACACACACAACTACCATCAGGTCAGCATCTGCGTGTGTGTGTGTGTGTGTGCGCTGACTGCTGGTGTGGCTTTTATCTGAGATCTATCATTCTGCCATAACATTATGAACACCTGCTTCACAGAGAAGAACCTACCCAAGAGCTGTTGTGGACCTCTGAGGTTCTGCTGTGGTTCTGGTTCTGATGTACCCTGCAACATTAGAAATAAACCCTTTTTCCCACATTCTGCTCTTTTTCTGCAAATGGGGAAACATGAAAACATTTAAATGTTCAAACATAAAAATGACTGATAGCTTCGTCTTCAATCGCCAAGTTACATTTGTTTAAACTTCACCTCCTCTGAGAATCTGGCACCATTCTTCACACAGAAACATCTGGAAAACATGTTCTAGGCTTGTTTCCTCTTTATTCTCTCTATCACACACATCTGTGGAGCTGCTCCTTGGAGGCTTCAGATCCATCTCTGCAGGAAACCAGTAGAACATCTGAGGACTGGAACTATCTGACAGGAGGCGCGGTTGTCATGGTTACCAACTTGTTTACTGTCAGCAGTCGAATGATTTGTTTGTAAACAACATCCAGTCAGTGGGCAGAAACACTGTTAGGGTCAGAGGTCAACCATTTTACAGAGAGAAAACAGACAGCTGCCAATCAGCAGGTCCATCCAGAAGTCAAAGGTCAGAGAAATGAGAGAATCCAAGAGCTCTGACTTTACCAGCATTAGGTCAAAGGTCACAAGTTTGTTCTGATGGTTCTGTTTAGAAGATGTTCCTTAAATTCCAGAAAGGATTTAGAAACACAAACCAGATTAAATAGCTTTAGCGTTACCATGGTAATCACAGATAAAGACGGAGACGGTCTAGTTAGAAATCCTCTGGGAGATTTCTATGATTATCTCATATTTTACCAGAGTCAGGCACAAATAAATCACTGGAGTCCCCCAGAACAGAAGCTGGTTCCTCCTGCAGATGGACGCTTCTCTGACCACCAGAGGAAACTGAAACCAGCATTTGTCCCCTTCAAGTTGCTGCTGTTGGAATCTGAGTGAACTGAAGCTGATGGCCTAACAGCTGGTGAGGACACCCCCAAAGTCAGAGGAGGCTGAAGGTGAAGACGTTCAGCTCAGAGAGAAGCTGTCAAGCCTCCAGATATCTGTTAGCAATCAGGGTCAGAGTGATTGACAGCCCGGGGTTCTGGCTGTCAGGATGAGTTAGGAGATCGGAGCGAAGCAGCAGAAAGTCCTCTCCATCTCTGAGGCTGATAACGTCACTAGGAGCTGCTGATTTATTACATCTTTCACAACTCATAAACAAGATAAACGCTCGGCTCGGCGCAGCTCCATGTGAGCTAGAGCGCTGGGAATGTTGTGTCACGCAGAGGAGATACTGTAGATGGATGCAGTACGTGTCCTCCCCAAAGCAGACCCGGTCCAGCTCAGGCCATCCTCACAAACCTGAAAGACAAAGTTCTCAGAGTCCAGAGCCTTTCAGTGCATCTGGCGTGCACCCCTTCACTTCACCACTACCCAGAGTCCATCACTAGTTTCTTTCAGAAGACAATCCAAATCTCACTCGTACATTCACTGTCTCATACTTAACACACACTTCTTCTTTATGCATGTGCACACAACTTATTTCCCATCTTTCCCATTAATACTAATCTCATTCCTTTTTTTATGATTTTTCTTGTAGTCGTGTTTATTTGTTCCCCTAACGTGGGCCCCTCGGCCCTGCTTTGTGTGTAGAACTGGTTCTGATAGATTTGACCTGGATAGGGTTAGATGTGCTCATGTACCGATTGTGTTTCTGTGTTGTTGTCTTTGTTGGGTTTGGAGGACCCAAACAGACTTCAGATCATTGGACTTTACAGGAAATCAAACCACAACCACATCAGTGTCAGGAGCAAAGGACGAAGGACGAGCAATGGTCAAGGGAATCCAGCCAAGCACCAAACATTCCGACCGTTCCACTGAGATCTGATGGCAGAACCCTGATCCCAGAAGTAATCTTAAATTCAAAACAAAACACTGAAGTATGCAAACTCAAATATAATAAAAGCTCCTGCCTAATCGCATGATCAATCAACTGCTTCTGCTTTCAGACAATAAAATCATTCGACACAAGGCAAAGATTCTCTTCTCAAAGCTGCTTTTGTTGTTTCCATGGTAGATTTCCTGTCATTGACCTTGACTGTTGATTATATGGCTGGGAACACAGCCTCTAGTGCCACCTGCTGACCACACACCACACTTTTGTTTGGTCTGCATCAAGCTCACAAATCTGAAGCTGTCTTTACTGTGGACAGTTGGATTGAAATCTTGCTGTGTTCAATGAGATCAGGCTGATCTGAGTGAAATCAGGCCGGTGAAATCAGGCTGATCTAAGGACAGCACCAGGCGGTAGTTTGGGGTTGCTAAAGCAACGGGAAGATGCAGCCAAACAACTCTGCTCTGCAGTCCACATCGACGGAGAACGGCAACCCCTTACTGCAGGGAATAAATCCTGGCGATGATCCTGGGCTGATCTGAGTGAAAATATGGCTGATTTGGAGGAAATCAGGCTCATCGAAATAAAAATTGCATTGATCAGAGTGAAATCAGTGAGGTATCCCTGCTGAAAAAAACCAGCATAGACCATCATAACTGGTTACCAGCATATGTTGTGTTTTGGTGCTGGGATGCTGGTGATTGGATGCTGGTCCACCAGCTAAACCAGTACCAAAACTCAACATATGCTGGTCTATGCTGTTTTTTTCAGTGGGGATGAGTGAAAATATGGCCCATCCAAATTAAATCAAGCTGGTCTGAGTAAAATCAGATTGGTATGAGTGAAATCAAGCCGATCTGTGCCAAATCAGAGGGATCTTAATGTAATCCGGTTGATCTGAGTAAAATCTGGCTAGTCTGAATGAATCACATGTGGCTGAGGTGGTGGTCACCCGGTCAAATGCAGTTGGATGGAGGAACCATCCAACCTTCCTGCCTGCTGTGAAGCAGACGTGTGCGTGAGCTGCTGCCTCCTCCAGACAATAATTAATCAGAGTCAACAGAGGCCGAAGGACTCCCAGGCCGAGTTGCTCGTCCAGCCCTATTCAGAACCACTTGGGACTAAATATTAATCCCAGATAGCACTGCAGTGACCTGGATACGCACACAGACGCACTCAGGTAGACAATAGCTGCCTGCTGCTGCTTTGTGTTTGCTGTGTGCTGTATCACAGTCTCCTGCTCTGGTAGGACACACTGTTTTTACTCAGTGATACACTGGCACAGACCCCCTCTGTCCCTCACCTGGCTGTAGGTAGTCTCACCTGATGGACAACTATTATCTGATCTTTAGACATCTGATCTGTGATGTCACCAGGAGGTTTTACAAGCTTCCTGTGGCACAGATAGTCTACGTCTTAATGAAAAGAACCATTTCCTGGAAGAACTTTGCCAAATTGGGTTTGAACTGGTTTTGTACAGATACACATTAGAACTTTGGGCTGGTCTAGACTGGTTTTAGTTGACATTTGGACTGGATCTAGAACTGACCAGTGCAGTGGTCCAGGTGGTGGACTCAGTGTGATCCAGACTCGTCTCAGAGTTCTGGAGTCCAGACAATCATAACATCTGATGAGAACAAAGTCTCAACCTGCTTATGATGGAGAAAAGTCCAATTAAGGAAAGTTTTTGAAATGGTAAATGGCCTGTATTTGTATAGCGCCTTCTCAGGGTTCTACAACCCCCCAAGGTGCTTCACAACACAATAAGTCATCCACTTATTCACACGCAGGTGGGGATGAGTTACATCATGGCTACAGCTGCTCTGGGGTGCACTGACGGAGGAGAGGCTGCCGAGGTTCTCCGACCACCACTAGCGGGCAAGGTGGGTTAAGTGTCTTGCCCAAGAACACGACAGCGACAGACTGAGCAGGACGCGAACCTGCGACCTTCCGATTGCAAGGCAGCCACTTAACTCCTCTGCCACCATCGCCCAACATCATAAGAACATCATAAGACAAATGGTGGTGATCGCCTGTTATGATCTGAATGTACACACTCCCGGTAACATACACACATCTGGTAATGTACACACTCCTGGTAACGTACACACTCCTGGTAACGTACACACATCTGGTAACGTACACACTCCTGGTAACGTACACACAGCTGGTAACATACACACTCCCGGTAAAGTACACACATCTGGTAACGTACACACTCCTGGTAACGTACACACTCCTGGTAACGTTCACACATCTGGTAACGTACACACTCCTGGTAACGTTCACACATCTGGTAACGTACACACTCCTGGTAACGTACACACTCCTGGTAACATACACACATCTGGTAACATACACGCATCTGGTAACGTACACGCATCTGGTAACGTACACACTCCTGGTAACGTACACACATCTGGTAACGTACACACATCTGGTAACGTACACGCATCTGGTAACGTACACACTCCTGGTAACGTACACACTCCTGGTAACGTACATACATCTGGTAATGCGTACAGCCTTGTGGACTTGATGCTTTTCTGCAGCAATTCTTTCATTTACAGACTGTTCATACGAGCCAGAAGAACCTAACTGAGCATGTGCAAACATTTACACAGTGAGCATGCACCCAGTGACCCGCTGCCAGCCTCTGAACTGGGTCAAAGTGATCCGTCTGAGCTCTCAGACGAGTTCCTCACACAGAGACGATCCATGAACTTTTACCTCCTCTGCTCCTCCCAGGTCTGAGTGATGATTAACAGAGCTGGTCGTTAGAAGGATCATTATGGGACAATTCGTCTGCTACGAACCAACAGGTTCAACTGTTACCACAGGTTTATAAAGTATGGGGCCCAAAGGGAGCCCATCATGCCCATCGAAATATGTGTTTGTATTTATCAAAGTTATTTTATTTACTTTTCTGGTTTGGGCTGACTTTTATTCTCCTTTTTTAGGAAAATCGATGCAATTCTTGTGTCTGAATTGTACAAATGTAAATGTTTGACTGTTTCCAATCTGAACCAGTCAGAGGACTTTCTGGACTCAGAAACTCTGGTTCTTGGTTTTAGCTTGAGTCGCTTCATTCAAATGAGCAGGTACTCCATTTCCACGAGCTCTTGTTGGGATCTGGACCTTCCGGGGTTCCTTTCATCTAAATGTTTTTTTTTTCTGGGGAGCAGGAATATGAGTGGGGAGCTGGGTGTTCTTCTCTCTCCACCCACCTCTGTGACTCTGTGGATCTGGTCCATGAGTTATGGTTCTGGAGGTGATTGCTTTACTGGCTGAGCATCTCTGCTGCTGATTAAAACAGAACCATAACTCAGTGCTGCGGCCTGGCAGGGCGAGGCTAGCACTGCGGCTAATGCTAGCAGCAGGTAACCGGGTCTGCCGGTTCTGATGAGGTCACATGATTCATGGCTGAAGTTACAACTGCCAGAGCAGGCTTAATGTTCATCATAAATTTGTTTCTGATGAGGCTGCAAGGAATTGTGGGATATTTGTCTGTGCCTTGTAGCTGCTTTTTGCTGAGACAGCAGGTCTGTTGGAACCAGGAGAACTGATGAGCAGGGACCCAGACCCAGGTTCTGGTTCTGGTTTTCACAGCAGGACTTTCTGTCCAGGTGTTTCTGATCAGATCCCACTCCCATCAGAACTGAATCTGAGCCAGAATTGAACCAGAACTGAGGAAGACAACCTTTAAATAAAAAGGTGTTTGGGTCACTTTTGGACAAAGGGGCAGAATCAGTTTCCATGGCTCTGGTTCTAGAATCAGAATATTGGGCTTGTTTGGGTTATTATTGCTTGATTTTTAATCATCTTCATCATAAACACTCCAAATGTGAATAAAACCATTCTTCTGTTTTATGTCAGTGTTTGGTTTTAGAAATTATATGTCTAAAACAAGCCCACTTCAGAAAGTTCCCATTTGTGACATCACAATAAGAGAAATTAGCACAGAAGAACTTGTTGACAATGAAGGAGCAACGGCTCTACTCTGAGCTCCTCCCGGAAAACTAAGCTCCTCACCTCATAACAGCCAATCAGAGGATGGATGGGCGTGGCCAGCAACAGCTTGTTTTGCTTTAAGTGACAGAGCCATGAAACGGCTCATTTTGGAAGGTACTGAAAATGTCATGAATAATGTTGCTAATGATTGCTTAATGATTTTGTGTGTGTGTGTGCGTGCTTGTGAGTGCATGCGTGAGTGTGTGTGTGTGTGTGAGTGCATGCGTGTGTACCTTTGAGCAGAACTAGGAGCGTGCTGTTCACGTGTCGTCCTCACTTTCACTTATCCGTCTGCGAAAAGCTGGGAGCTGAGCCAATCAGATTGGCTGCCTGCCTGTGACGGTGATGACCTCGGCAAATGGGAGAAGGATGGATGCCGTCCAAGTAGGGATGAGGAGAGGAAGCTATTTCTGTGCTCTGATTGGCTATCTCATCCACACAGGTTTGAAGCACACCCATTTACCTGCTGAGGTGATCTGACTCATCCTCACTGACCCTGGATCAGAACTGAACCTGTAGGTTGTTTTCTTGATTGAATGAAGATCTGAAAGAGCAGCGCCTCTGCGCTAATGAGGCATTGCACGTGACCCAATGATCATCCACATGCAGAAATGTCTCCATGTTTCACTGATGTCTCATCTATAGCTCTATTTTCTATCTCATATTGGTTTCCTTGCCATCACATCTTGCTTTGTGCGATGAAGACTCATGAATTCGGAGTTTGCCCTGAAATCAGTGGGTTGTTGGATTGAACCCAGGTTCCTGCAGTTGTGTCCATGGGCAAGACACTTCACCCTCCTTGCCTATTGCTGGTGGTCGGAGGGTCCGGTGGTGCCAGGCTGTGTTCGGCAGCCTCTCCTCTGTCAGTACACCCCAGGGCAGCTGTGGCTACAATGTAGCTTATACCAGTACCGGTGTGTGAATGTGTGAATGACTGACTGTGTAAAGCGCTTTTGAGTCCTGTGACTCATAAAGGTGCCTTACAAGTGTCATTTATCATTTTCTTGTTGTAGTTTAATCTCTGCCTAGCTGCCATCTAGCGAGGTGGCTGATTACACATGTGGTACCTGAGCAGGTAATACTTAATACTAAATACATGAATCAGAACCAGTAGAACCTCCTGCTGGACCATCAGAACTCAGCACATGATATTTAGTGACTTAGAATGATGCTGCAGAACCCTAAGACAATGTCTCCCTGCAGCTCTGACTCTGCATGAAGTTGTCTGTTGGGAAACAGTAGACGGTCTGATGTTGGCCATGAGTGTTTCCTCAGGAGGCTGGAAAACTTGGAGCTGGAGAGGAAAACCATAGAATCCTGATCTGACCCTCGCTGAGTCAGCAATACTTCATTAATCACAGCTCCTCAATAACTGTTGCATTAGCTAGTTTGGAAAGTGGTGCTCCTCCAGGGAGAGGAGAGGAGAGGAGTGGAGAGGAGATGAGAGGAGATGAGAGGAGACGAGAGGAGAGAAGAGGGAGGACACTCAGAATGGACAGGGTTGGGTGGACAGGATGGGGTGAGCAGGGTGGGGGTCTCCTCAAACAGCCTCATTGAGCAACAACCCAAACACCACCCTTCACCCAGTCTGCTGCTCTCTGATTGGCTAATGGGGTGGGGGTGGCAGGTGGGGTGGCCGACTCTGAGTGGACACCTACTGAGATGCTGGGGTTGAGGGTTCAAATCCCAGAAGGTCATTCATTACAAGAAGCAGTGAGCTGCAGGAGGGCGTCTGTTTTAGAATGAAAGACCAAAGGACTGTTGGACAGAGACATAGTCGGGGTTCATCTCAGTTCTGCTCAGATTGTCATGAAGGATTGTTGAATGAGTCATGCAGATGTTAGGTTCTGATGGGTTCTGTTCTGTTCTGACGGGATAGAGTCACTCACTCAGACTCTGTTCACAATAACTAAACTTTGTAGAGCTGACTGTTGAAGCAGCTCCTGCTGAGGGCTTTATATATTCACGGCACACCTGTGTGTCTCTACAGGTGTGGTATCATCTCAATACAGATGTGTTATCAGCTCTCTACAGGTGTGGTATCAACTCAATACAGATGTGTTATCAGCTCTCTACAGGTGTGGTATCATCTCAATACAGATGTGTTATCAGCTCTCTACAGGTGTGGTATCATCTCAATACAGATGTGTTATCAGCTCTCTACAGGTGTGGTATCATCTCAATATAGATTTATCAGCTCTCTACAGGTGTGGTATCATCTCAATACAGGTGTGTTATCAGCTCTGTACAGGTGTGGTATCATCTCAATACAGATGTGTTATCAGCTCTCTACAGGTGTGGTATCATCTCAATACAGATGTGTTATCAGCTCTCTACAGGTGTGGTATCATCTCAATACAGGTGTGTTATCAGCTCTCTACAGGTGTGGTATCATCTCAATACAGGTGTGTTATCCTGATCCTCCATAATCAACTTTATCCGTAACACAATCAGGTGATCAATCGCACTAGGCCTGTGTGTGTGTGTGTGTGTGTGTGTGCGCGCGCGCGCGTACATGTGTGCGTGTATGTGTGTGTGTCTTGGGCGGTGTCCATCACCCGTCCTGTGTCCACCAGTCCTCCGGAGCTTGCACAAGCGGGTGCTGGGCTTGCTGCTGGACCCGTTGATCTGATCCCTCTGAGGGTTTTTGTGTCTCCTCTCTGAAAAGCAGATTGACCCGATCCAGAGGTTGTGAAACAGCTGGCAGGCCTATGCGTCGTGCTCGCCCGTGGAGGGGTCTATTGGAAAGTGCTGGCTAAGCAGGACAGAGGCTCCTGGTTTCAAAGTGAAAGAGGAGACGAGAAAAACCAGAAACAGATCTGCAGCTCTCCTTCTGGTCCTGTACTCACTGGCTTCATGATGTGACCTTTGATCTCATTCCTCTGCTGCATCGCTTTCATCCCATGTAAAGAGCACAAAAATTCTACACTCCATTGGCCTATAACGCATTGCATCTGGGGACAACAGCACATGCTAATACTAACTGGATGTCACTTGTATTTATTTACACTTTCTATGTTGACGAGCTTGTGATGGACTGGAGACATGTATCCCCACCTCTCACCTGGTGACCCCTTGAAACAGGCATCATTTCCCTGCAACCATTCTCAGGACGGAGTGGATTAGAGAATGAATGAATGAAAATTACAGACCATAACACAGACTGTGAATTTCTGATAAATTAACAAAGTAATCTGTTTGAAGAGCAGCTTGTCCAGTCCCCTCCCATCCCCAGCTCTGGCCCCGCAGAACCAACAGCAGATCTGCTGTTCTAACTTCTTACCCGAAAACAAAGAAAAGATCAGCAGAAGCCAAGCTGCAGAACATTGCAGAATTGTTCTGTTAAAAATGCTGAAGCAGAGCCATTCATAATGCAACTACAGTTAAAGTCCCAAGTCATCATCACACACTGGTGAAATTACTTCTCCGCATTTGACCCATCCCCGTGGTGGGGAGCGGTGAGCTGCAGCTGTGGCCGCGCTCGGGAACTATTTGGTGGTTTAACCCCCCAATCCAACCCCTTAGTGCTGAGTGTCAAGCGAGGAGGCATTGGGTCCCATTTTTTCAAAGTCTTTGGTATGACCCGACCGGGAATCGTACCCTGATCTCCCAGTCCCGGGACGGACACTCTACCACTAGGCCACCGGTTCTGTATCAGTGTGAATTCAGTTAAACTGGTTTTACTGCCCTGTACCAGGCCCGGTTTGTCTGCTGATTGTACTGGTGCTGCTGCAGATTATTCTCTCACTATTGGGACCAATTGGGCCAGGGTTCTGGGTGATTTTTGCCTCTCATGTGAACATTGCTTTTATTAGAATGCAGTCTCTGAGTCTTCATGGACCTGCTGCTGGCTCGTCTTGGTTCTGCTTACAGAATGTGTTGGTACAAAAAACATCAACCTGGGCCAGATCAGAGATCAGGTTCTGGATTTAGACCAACATTTACATTCTACACACCATCAGAAGGTCCAATCAGAACTACAACATGAGTGTTAAAGGTGACAAATCCACTCATGATGAGAAGAACCTGGCTGGACCAGTACTCCTCATCTGGGATAGATCCAGTACACCAGGAACATGTGACAGAACCGGTGGAGGCCTGGTGGGACCGAGTCCAGCAGCAACATTAGCTGTAATGGAACATGAGTCAGTAACCATAGCAACAGGGCTCAAATGATGATGTCAAGTGGGAACCATGCATGACTGGTCCCACACCTGAGGTCAATAACCTCGGACCCAAAGAACTACACTGACCGCCTTTGTCATTGTTGAACAAGAGCCCAGAACTAAAATAATCAACTCCACTTTTCAGTTCAATGTCCCGAATGCCCGTGTGTGTGTGTGTGTGTGTGTGTGTGTGTGTGTGTGTGTTTCAACCTGTGTCATCACGTTTCTTACGCAACCCCACTGTAAGCAGTAGAGGTGGAGCGATGCTGCCCTCTGTTGGACAAGACACAAACAGCTCAAACTCAAATGAACAAAAACAAATGCAGCAGCAGCCAGGTGCTCATCTATACAGTCACGTGATTTTATTTGAAGCCAATTTATAAACACGGACCATTGAACATTCTCTTTAGATTAAAGTATTTAAAAATCAGCAAAAATTCATGTTCTTCATTGTTCTCTTTGGGCTTTTCCCTTCAGGAGTCTCCTCAGCCACTCACCATCTTCTGCATCCTCTACCCTCACACCACCTAACTTCATGTCCTCTTTCACAACGTCCATAAATCTCCTTTTTGGTCTTCCTCTCAGACTCCTGCCTGGTGGCTCCAAACTCAGCATCTGTCTACTCATTATCTCTCCACTGGACATGTCCAAACCATCTTAGTCTGGCCTCTGACTTTATCTCCAAACATCTAACATGAGCTGTCCCTCTGATGGACTCATTCCTGGCCTTATCCATCCTCGTCACTCTCAAAGAGAACTTCAACATCCTGAGCTCTGCAACCTCCATTTCTGCCTCCTGTCTTTTCTGGACACTGTTTCTAAACCAGAGAACACAGCTGGCCTCACTACTGCCTTCTACACCTTATCTTTCATTTTTCATGAAACCCTGTTATAACTAATCACACTTGACTTTTTTTCTCCACCTATTCCAACCTGCTCACATGCTTCTCCTTCTCATATCCACACTCTCCGTTGTTTTGGGCCAAATATTTTAAGTAATTACTCTGCTATTTTTCTGCTTTCAATTCAGTTTCATTGCTTTTTACTTTGATGCATACAGAAAAGGATTAGGGCCACTGACTAGAAAAGACAAAGAATTCTGACTACCATCTCAGAAATTAGATTTTTTTTTCTCAGAAAATAAATAAATCTGAGATTAAAGTCAGAATTTTTTTTTTTCCTTTTCAGTGGCCTAGTTAGAACCAGATTTTTATTTTGCTTGGTTCATTTTTACTGTTGATGTGGAGAAGAAGAAGGTGATGAGTTCCCCACATTCGTTTATTTTTTCCTTTTCCTGTTTGGACTTGTTTCGTAGGTTTTATTAATTAAAATGTATTTTTTGTATCTGGTTTGAGGGATAAACTTTCCTGGGACGACGTGCTCCGACACGTCAAACTTCATCTTGTCCCCACAAGCTTTTGGTTGAAATATAATAATAGTATTTCTGCAAACTCAGGGGCCAACATGGAGGACTTACCTGCAGGCTGTGGGAGGAGTTTCTGCAGCACAACAGCTCATTTTTGTGTGATTTCGTCAATGCAAACTCACAAATCAAAGTTCAGGACAGCTGCAGGATGCAGCAGATCCACGCATTGTTTCATTACCACGTCTGAAGTTCCAACTGAATCAGAACTCAGAGACAAAAACATCCGCAGAGGAAATGTGCAAATATCAAGTCAAAGCGTCATAGGGGCTTTTTTTATTAGAAAAAAATGACACAATGAGGCCCAAAGCCACCAAATCAGGAAGGGAAACAATGAAAAAAATCACCAAATAGAATTATTATCGTTCCACATATGTATTTGTGAAAACTCAAGTGATTTGTTGTTTTGTCTGTGACGATATTTTAGATTTAAAGAAGAGACCATTTTTACCTTTGAAGCCATGTCCACTGGTTTTCCGAGTTGAATATAAAAATTAATTAGCCTGGTAAGCCATCCTATATATGTAAATATATAAATATAAATATATACAAACTTTGCAAAGCAAGAAAATTTGGTCTAGTTCACTGGGCTAAAAATCATTATAAAAACAACCCTTTTTAATAAATAGACCGTTCAGCCATGATTCAACATCCGGTGGGTTTTACTTTGAAAAGCTGCACCGGATGTTCCGGTGTGTG
Source organism: Aphyosemion australe (assembly GCA_006937985.1). Taxonomy (NCBI): domain Eukaryota; kingdom Metazoa; phylum Chordata; class Actinopteri; order Cyprinodontiformes; family Nothobranchiidae; genus Aphyosemion; species Aphyosemion australe. The sequence goes on from SSNS01000111.1 coordinate 1,614,601, forward strand.
CTCTGAGCAGCTTGATGTTCTCAGCTGTTTTCAGTCCGACTTCATTTAAAAGTTCCGTCCGTTTAGTTCGGACTCAAAACCGAGCCGAACCCTCCAGCTTTCCCGCAGTTCGGTCGCGGTCCGTGGGCCATGGCCTCCGTCACCTGCCGGGTCCAGTACCTGGAGGACTCGGACCCGTTTCTCTGTACGAACTTTCCCGAACCTCGGAGACCTCCGACGGTGAACGTGGAGGAGAACCTGCCGCTCAGCGTGCAGCTCGCCGTGATCCACAAACTCCTGGAGGCTCCGCTAAAGGTGGGTCAGTGGGTCGGAACCGGACCCGAACCGGGTTCACTCTAATGTTTACGTAAAGGTTTGATAGAAACTTACATTAAAACATCACAAAGTGAAGAAAACAAATAAGAACTTTCGCGGGGTTCCTTCTCGGAACTGATTCAAACGTTTTATTGTGAAAATCAGAACATTCAAGTTTGTCTGTTCGGTTCGGTTCTGTTCACACCTGCAGGGAGCACCGCACAGGTGAAGACAGTCAGTCAGAAACGCCAACACGTTGGTTCCGGTGAAAAGTCCAAATCTTTTCATTTCTGAGTGTTAGCCACCCAAGAAAGACCCATTAGGTCCACATCCGGTTTTACTGACCAAGTTCGAACTCACACCAAGTACGGTTCATGTTCTGCTGATCCTCTCAGACTCTACAGGTCAAAGGTCACAAGAGACTAGACAGGTCAGCACTGCTTCACCTGATTTAATCACCAGACAATTAAGGCGTTTACCCAGAATGCACTGCATCACCAACAGCTGATCCCAGTTCTCAGCACGGTGGTGGAGGTCTGATGGTTTGGGCTGGTTCCGACCCATCAGGAGCTCCTCTGGAGACCCAAGTCTTCTAGAGGCTGATGTGTGTTCATCTGTCTGAAACTTGAACCAGAAGTGGGTCATGGAACAGAACCATGATCCAGAGACAGTAGCAGAGCAGTCCAGACAGTCCGTTTCCAGACCAGAACCTTGAAGGACCTTCAGAGAGCTGAATGTGTGCGGACCAAAGCTCCTCCATAACCTTGAGAGACCGATGAGGTCCCTTTGCTGAAGGAGGTTCTGCAGGTGGACGGTGTCTCTGGTTCTGGGTCTAGTTTTTCTGTGGATTTTTAAATTCCTGGTTCCTGATCTGTCTGGAACATACTTGATTCCCAGGGACCGCTCCTGGTCTTCCTGGCTCCTCTCTTCAGGAAGCCTCAGCCCAGTTCTGTGATCGGTATCTGTCCCATGCATGTTGGATGGTCTAACTTTGTGCCTCTGGGGTCCAGTTTGATTTGACATATTTGTTCTCCAGCTTCAGCTGGTCTGTCTGCTGCCTCACAACCAACAGGCTGATTCATGATGCATGACATCATCTTAGTGAAGGAGTTCATTTCCAGCTTCATCATGGTTTTCCATAAGCAGGACATGAGTGTGGAATAGTTTTAAATCGGACGTGCTGACTAGAGGTCGACCGATATTGGGTTTTCTATTGCCGATGCCAATATGTAGGAGGCGTGGTTAGCCGATGGCTGATACTGGCAGTTTTTATGGGCTGATTTTCATGGCCGATATCTAGACATTTTCCACCTTATTTTCATGCTAAAATGTCACTAATAACATCAGTTGATGCACAAAATTTCTGAAGCTGAATCAGATTTTGACTCTGAATGTAACCAACTGTTAAATCCTAACTTTGTGCACTGCTTTGTGTTAAAGTCAGACACCTAAATAAAGGTGATTTATTATGCAGATGTTATTACTGAATGTAAAAATACATTTAAATTAAATTCTGCAACATCACCGGGCTGCCCGGAGATGTACCTGACTTTAAATCTGCTTTACTAAGGACAAATATCGTCTGATTCCGATGTATAAAAAATGGTAAATATCAGTACCTACCCCTAATGCCGACTCCCATTTTTTGCTGCCCTTGCACAGATGGATCCTCATCTAAGCTTTTTTCAATTCTATCAACATCCTTCACATGCTTCTGCCCTTAAATCTGAAGTTATTCCACAGATTAGACCTTTGCTCATCAGGGACAAACCTCCAACGGTAGCTCTGATGTTCTAGCTAGCAGACACACAGGAAGGTTTTTATAACTTCTCTGACCAGCTGACGCACCTGAGAGGCTCCATGGTGGGATCGGATGTTGCTCCAACCATTGCCAAATCTTCCAGATTTCCAAACAGTTGGTCTCCCGTAAGCCGAGTTCAGCGGTGCTTCGGTACATCCTGGGATGTCCTCCACTCACCTCTTTACTTCTGAACTTTTGTGTGTTTTATAGAGCAAAGACAACTTTTTTCATTCATTCATTACATTTATTCCAATCTGGCTCCACCCCCTAGTTCCCATAATGTATATGTGCTTTAGAATGACAGGCATGCATAAATCATAAATCAAGTATCACGACAGACGGTAAATTAAGCAGTTCTTTGAAGCAGTGGCCCTCAATATGGAACCCTGGGAACCCCAGGGGTCTGTAAAACACACTGGGACCTTAAGACCCACCACATATGCGTCTCTAGGGGAGAGCCAGTTAGCACAATGGAGACATTTTAAGTCCGTCCACTTCATCAAGTGATGCAGAAGCCAAACCAGCTGAGATTAGAAGTCCAACAGCAGTTATCTGGAGTCTGGCTTCATGGAGGATGGAAAACTTAAATGTGTCTTCATGTGCAGCAGAAACTATGAAACCAGCCAGGTTAGAGAGGCATCTCATCACAGAGCAACCTTAGTTCAAGAGTGAAAGTGTTTTTCCAGAAAAAGCTTTACCCCTAGGGTCCCTGTCCCCCACAAGTTTGAGAACCCCTGGTTCAGTGTGTCCTGAAACGGAACCATTAGAGGGTCGGGTCAGATCTTCTGTCCAGCTTTACTTATTCAAAATAGAACCCTGCTCTGTGTGCGTACGTGTGTGTGTGTGTGTGCGTGCGTGCGTGCGTTTTTCCTGTCTGCGGTATAATGATCCATTTTTCCAAACAGGAAGTGACTCATGAGTCATTTCTGTCTGAAATGCTGTTTTAGTTTCAAGTCTCTCTGCAGGCTTTTAGAATCCTCCGGAACAAAGAAGAAGTCAGATCTAAAATTCTTCTGAACGTGAATATTTAGGGTAAATGTTGAGAGCCGGCCTGCGTCTTTAGACTCCAAGCTAATTTTTAGATGGTCCTGAGTGCAATTAACTTACTGCAGATACTTGATGGCAATTTTCGTAGAATGGCTTTGTATATGAAAATACACCAATGCTTCATCCTTTGATTATTAAGTGAGGTGAACCCAGCAAGAGCAGCATGGTGAATGGGGTCTAATTTAGTTAACATAGTGGAAAAGGCAAATCGGTAGATGGTACCACCAAAGTCCAGCTAAAAACAAGCATAATATACGTCGGTCACAAGAAGCAATAGAGAAACGTGATTTTAATGTGTATAAAACTGTAAAGTGATTTTGAGTTTTTTAATCAAGTATTTTAATCACGTTTAACGTTGAGATCCTTATTGAGCCAAAATATGTGCAAGAGTCTACTTCCTCTATGGGATCACCTTCCAGAGTTTTGATGTTAGGAACTGCAGAGACATGCTTGTGGGAGAACAACATGACTTTGGTTTTAGCGTTCAGGGTTCATTTAGCATCATTTCTGTAAGATGATAAAATCGGTCTGAAGGTTTGTGATATTTCATTCTAGAACTCTGTCATCTGCATTCATGTAACGAGAGGAGAATTTAAGCAGATCACAGATGTTAATATAAAGTTAACTTGAGCCCGAACAGCTGGATCTGACCTTTAGTTACAACATGAACCTGAGATGTTGGTTCTGGTCGTCAGATTCTATCTCACTGTTAGATGAGTGAGTTTCATGTTCAGGTTCAAAACAACCCAACTGAGCTCTGTGGGACCAGTTCCCATCATGCCCTGGGGCTGATTCCTGTCAGAGTCGCGATTTCTGAGCTGCAGGGGGAGTAGGGTCAGGGTGACGCTGCCTCCTCCTGAGGGATTGTTGATGTAGAGGAAGAGGGTGGGATCTGTAAACAGCAGATAAGCCCGGATGGACTGATGGACAGCTAACAACATCTGAACAGCTGTTTCCTGTTTGATGAAAAACTTCATGTCTTTTTCTCTCTTTCATCCTGTTATTTTATCCTGAACATTAAACACAACAACAGTAGTTGGAGTTGGACTTGTTGGTAGGAGACAAACTGTAGAACCAGCTGTGGTTCCTAACTTTGGACTGACTGAACCAGTTCTGACTGGGTCCATTGTTTTTATTTTGTTCTTCCTTCCTGACATGAAGACAAGTTCTGATGGGGTTTAGATGAGTCCAATGTCTGAGACTCGGGCAGCTGCCGGGAGAAGATGAAGAATGAGACCAAAACAGAACCAGGCTTCTGGCAGGAACACTGTGATACTGGAGCTTGACCTGAAGTGTCTGACCTCACTCTGATATCATCTGAACCCTCACTGCTCCTCCTCCTCCTCCTCCTTTTTCTTCGTCTTCTGCTGCTCCTCCTTCTCCTGCTGCTCTGTCTGACAGGAATGATCATCATTTCAGCAGAATGTGGCCTTGCTGGTCTGGATTGGGGGAGGGGTGGGGGTGTGGCGTTCAGCTGCCCTTATTTCAGCTTCATACCTGAGTGTGAGTCAGCAGACTATAAATACTTACTCAGATGTTTTCTGTGTGGCGCAGTTTCCGCTGCACTCAGGGCAGAGGGACGGAGGCAGGTCCAGATCCAACCATTCGGGGGGGTCAGATTCAATTCAGTGTTATAGAATAATTTCCCAACTGAGTCACCTAGAAGCTCTAAACAAGAAGCAACAAGTCCAGCTGAGATCAGGCATGTCCCCATGTCCATGGGAGACAAATAGATGGGACAAAGTTAATGGCAGCAAAAACAATAAATACAAACATGGAGACTAGTACTGAGTAAAACCAGTAGGGTGAGGAGATGTGCTCAGTATGTCCTCCAGGGGCGGACTGCACCAGCTGGGCGTACGCCCGGGCGTAACCTTAAGTCCGACGTAGATTTGAAAGTTACGCCCAACTCGTTAAGACGAGTGCACCACTCAGGTGTAAGCCCTTCAGCCGCTGCACCCAGGTGTAACTTTTACGCCTGGTGTGGAGCAGGCGTAAGTGGGAAGATCTAGGCCTAGAGTTGTTTTATGAGCGTGTAAATAAGCAACAGACGGAACGCACAGAGGAGACTCGCCGGGGCTGCAGCGCAGCCGATGAATTTGTTTATTCCTGTGCGTGAGTTTAAGCACTATATTATTAGAGAATTGTGTATGGTCTATAATTATAATAATAATCCATATGAGCCATTCCGATCATTTTCCTGGATGCAGCGTTCTCGTGCTGAGGATGTGAGCTCAGCACAGCACTCATCCTCCCGAATCTCATCGGGTAGCGCATTGGGCGCTGAACAACGCCATAAAGGTCGATAAAAGCAGGTGAATCCACTTCAAAAACATCTATAATCACAGAGCTGTATGGCAAAGCTTTTGGAAGAGGATCCTGCCAGTCTGGGGATTTTTAAGAGCAGACTGGTGTTTTTTGCGCTTGAAAGGAGATTTTTTATTTATTTTTTCTCAACTGTACGCACTCAGCCGTCACTCCTTATTGATGCAGCAGTGATCATCTTCCAAACAGCATTTTTTTGTTTTGTTTTTTCATTTTGTGTCATTAAATTTAATAGAAAGTTGCCTCCTGCTTTTAGCTTTGCTTGGGCGGATACGTCACTAGGCAACGAGCACAGCAACGCTTGTATTCTCGTGAACGCGCACGATACGCCCAGGCGCAGCTACGACTGGTCCTAGTTTGTGTTGGTGCATTCGGTCTAATCTCCAGTCTTTACGTCTGACTTAGCTAAGTCAGACGTAAGGGTAAGACTGGCTTAAGTTACGCCCAGCTGGTGCACTCCGCCCCAGGGAGTCTAAGCCTATAGTAGCATAACTAAAGGGGTTAACCAGGATAACCTAAGCTAACCCAAGACAGGATTCGTTTGCACACACACACACACAGTTGCTGCTGTGTGTAACAGGACACACACCTGACCTCTGGCCCGGTTCTATGTTTCAGCTGGAGGACTGCACCCTTCAGGTGTCTCCGAGTGGGAACTATCTGGACCTGGACTTGTCTCTGGAGGAGCAGAAAGATGAGCTGGAGAACTTCTACATCGATGTGGCGTAAGAGCAGATGATTGTTGGCTAGTCTAACCTGGTTCTGAGGAGGCGTGGCTCTGAACCCGCTGTTTTTGCTTCATCCTGGTTCTGACTCTGCTTCTGTGTTTCCACAGCAAAGGGAAGAAGCCGATCTTGATCCTGAGGACTCATCTCTCTGTGCGTGTACACTCCATCCTAGGTAATTATTTCCCATCATGCTTTGCTCCAGCTGGGTTGGGATGATGACTCTGGTTCTTTAGACATGAACACATGTTGTTGGGTCGGTTCTGGGCCTGAGTTTGGATCAGACAATCCCATGTTTGTGTCTAATCAGTACCCTTCATGATGACCTCTGACCTTAAGCAGGTTAGTCAGAGTGGAGCGAGCTATCCGCTGATCCTGATGAGGTTCTTGTACCAGTCTTGGTCAGACTGGATGCTGTAACTGAGTTATTTTTAAAGTTTTGATCCAAACAGATGTGAGATAGAACCTGAGTCCAGGAACTGAACAGAACTTTAGAGCTACTTGGCACCAATGGGATGATCAGTCATGTGAAGAGCTGGTTCTGGTTCTTCTGACCATCAGCTGGGTTTACAAGGTTCTGCTACTGGAACCAGTTATTTTGTTTTTTAGTGTTACGATTAAATCATATTGTGTTCTTGTTTCAGGATTAGGATTAGTCTGAGTCAATAGCCTGGTTCTGGTTCTTGCAGACAGGAAATACCACACAGAGTTTTATCAGCTCACTTCCTGTGTGTGCAGATAACACCCCCCCTTCCTTCAGGCGGAGCTTTGTTCCAGATTCAGTCCTGATTAGGTCGCTCTGCAGATTTACCAGAAACATTCGGGTCAGAACATGTTCCTGATGTTCTACTGAGCTCAGAATGTCGTAACGAGTTTTGGACTGTTTAAGGTGGACGGGTGTTTTTACTAGACCTGCTATTGCTAGAGGTTCTGCAGCAGTTCAGGCGGTTTGAAGCGTTAGCTTGTCTGCTGTGAGCGAGAAGGCACCAAGGTCCATTTGCATTTCTATTTTCCTGCCTGAATCATGCAAAGATGAGTAGTTCTGACCTGGATCAGGTGGCCATAACGACAGGAGAGATAAACCATAAACATGTGAAAATCTGTACATCAGCAGGTGTGCAGGAGGGATGTATAAACATGCAGCTTCAGCCAAAACCCTGGCTCAACCAGGTGCTAAACAGTCAGATCGTTTAACAACTTCTCATGGTCTCGTTTACAGCAGAACCTTTGGCTTGGACCCTGAAATGTAGATTCACAGCTGTATTGATGCTCAATGACTATCTGAACCAGAACCCAACAAACCAAAAGGAAAACTGGCTCAAACTCCAAACAACCTGACAGGAGAGAGCAGGTTCTGATTGGCTGCAGGGACTCAGGCATCAGGGTCCAGGTGTACCATGACCCGTCTGAATGTCTTCTCCAGACCTTACCTGAACAGAGGGAATGAGCAGTTCCAGCAGAACCAGACTAATGATCCAGATCCTCTGCTCAGGAGGACATATCCAGATTCCCGTTGAGAGGTGGAGGGAGCAGTTCAGCAGTCTCAGAACCGGTTCTAAATGGGTAACTGGATCCCCTACTGGTCTGACTGGTTTTCTGTCAGAAAGTGCCAGACTGAATTTCGACCTTCAGAGGATCCCTCAGCTGCTGGCATCATAAAACACTTTTAGCTCTCTGATCTGCTCTCAGCTGTTGGAGGGACTGGCTGGCGGCCATCTTGGCTCTTGGTTGGATGTCTTTGTGGCTCCTTGTTTTCTCAGAACCCTAGAACCACAGGGAGGAACCCCCATATTCACTGGGAGGGGAACCCCTCCTCCCTCCTTCAAAGTGCTGACTTTGGTCACTAAAACCTACCGATCTCTGCAGAAACTCCATGAGCTGCTTTCAGCACTGAAATTAAACACTTTTCATAATGGAAACAAACGCATGACACCTCTAACGTTTAACCTCTGCCCATGATTAATAACACGATTCATTATTTTCAAATAGTGGAAAACAACATGGATGAATTCAGTACCACCATCTACCATATGTAGGTCTACGTTTGATTGAGCCAAAGCTGTGTGGATTGGACAGTCCTTCAGTGTGCGTCGGCGACGCGTACTTTAAAAACCGCTGCCTCGTGGCCAGTCCTGTTTGTAAGTGGGAAGGACACTTGACCTGGATCAATAAAGTTAAATAAATACAGTGGGTACAGAAAGTATTCAGACCCCCGTCAATTTTTCACTCTGTTATATTGCAGCTGTTTGCTAAAATCAACTAAATAATTTTTTTTCCTTTTTAGTGTACATACGCACGCATATTGACAGAAAAACAGAATTTTAGAAATTTATGCAGATTTATTAAAGACAAACTGAAATATCACATGGTCCTAAGTATTCAGACCCTTTGCTCAGTATTTAGTAGAAGCACCCTTTTGAGCTAATTCAGCCATGAGTCTTCTTGGTAAAGATGCAGCAAGGTTCTTACACCTGGATTTGGGGATCCTCTGCCATTCCTCCTAGGGCGAGGCCTTCTTCAATCTACTCCCTGTCTGCTGCTAAATGTCTTCAGCTCACTTTATTTTTTGAGTCGGCAATGGCGGTGCTGTTGACGTATTTTAAGAAAACGGTGGCCTGACCAGTCACAGGCTTGCGCTCTCCGTGGCTCTCGACGGACAGTTATTTTTGGGGGCATGTCTCCGTCACCCTTCGCGAGCCTGTCCGAGAGCCCTTGCGTCGACGCAAAATGGCGCTGCTTCGCAGACGAAGAAGTATAAATTAGGCTTTAGAATTAAGGTCAAAAGGTTCTATCTTGGTCTCATCAGACCAGAGAATCTTATTTCTCACCATCTCGGGGTCGTTCAGGTGTCTATTAGCAAATTCCATGCGTGCTTTCATGTGTCTTGCACTGAGGAGAGACTTCCGACGGGCCCCTCTGCCATAAAGCCCTGACTGGTGGAGAGCTGCAGTGATGGTTGACCTTCTACAACTTTCTCCCATCTCCTGACTGCATCTCTGGAGCTCAGCCACAGTGATCTTTGGGTTCTTCTCTCTCACCAAGGCTCTTTTCCCCCGGTAGCTCAGTTTGGCCGGACGGCCTGAAGGGTTCTGGTCGTCCCAAACGTCTTCCATTTAAGGATTATGGAGGCCACTGTGCTATTAGGAACCTTCAGTGCAGCAGAGATTTTTTGTAACCTTGGCCAGATCTGGGCTTTGCCACAATTCTGTCTCTGAGCTCTTCAGGCAGTTCCTTTGACCTCATGATTCTCATTTGCTCTGACATGCACTGTGAGCTGTGAGGTCTGATATAGACAGGTGTGTGGCTTTCCTAATCAAGTCCAATCAGCAGAATCAAACATAGGACTCCAGTGAAGGTGTAGGACCATCTCAAGCACCTGAGTTAAATATGAGTGTCACAGCAAAGGGTCTGAATACTTAGGACTATGTGATATTTCAGTTTTTCTTTTTCAATAAATCTGCATAAATGTCTAAAATTCTGTGTTTTCCTGTCAATATGGGGTGCTGTGTGTACATTAATGAGGAAAACATTAATTTAATTGATTTTAGCAAACAGCTGCAGTATAACAAAGCGACACGGGCTAAGCTAAAGACAGAAAAAGCAAAGCAGTGGTAGTTTTTATGTGGAAGAGCGGATAACTGTTTGGAGCAGATCAAGAAAAGCACGTATATTTGTTCCTTACTTTCCTCCCCGGAGGTAAAGGTCCTATATTCGAGAATGACCAGCCGCCGGTCCTAGCGATGCTCTCAGACATGGAGTTATCCAGGAGAGGCAGCATTGTAAGCGGAGGAGAGTTAACCAGGAGGCAGCAGTGTTAATGGAGAGTTATCCAGAAGGCAGCAGTGTTAGCGGAGGGGTCCAGCAGAACGTCTCAGCCAAACAGCATGTCCACAAAAAAGGCTTTTGCCAGAGGTGGGTGGAATATAAAAAGTAGGGACACAAATGACAACCTGACTGTTAAAAAACTACCTTGAGAAAATGCTACTTGAGCACTGTGAGTAATGAACTTTTTTTTTTAACCTTTATTTAACCAGGAGATAAAAATCCCATTGAGATTAAAAACCTCTTTTACAAGGGTGTCCTGGCCAAGAGGCAGCAAAATTTCACACAGTTACTACATAAAAACAGTGATAAAATATCATAGGTCATTAAAAACAATTACAAATTACTGATATGGTCTCTGATGCTTTCAGCCTGCTTTTGAATTCATTTAAGGAAACTAGTTCAGTCAGTTTCCAGTCTTTCTGCAGCAGGTTCCAATCAGAAGGAGCTGAATAGGCAAAGGCTTTCTTCTCAAGCTCTGTACGGCCAAATGGAACAGAGAGCAACAGCTGATCATTGGACCTTAAAGAATAGGAATCTACTCTTCTCCATGTGATTAAAGTGCAAATATAAGAAGGCAATAATCTAAGCATTGCCTTGTATATAAAAACATACCAATGACCCTGCCTTCTAGTGGCCAATGACGGCCATCCCACTCGTGAGTACAAATCACAGTGATGTCATGGCTTTACAGTTGGTGATGAACCTCAAAGACACATGATAAACAGAGTCCAACTTTTGAAGAGCAGTAGAAGAAGCATTCATATAAAAAAGATCACCATAATCTAACACGGATAAAAAAGTAGCAGTGACAAGACGCTTTTTTGATTATTTTTATTTTACTCAAGAAGGAGCAGTGATGGGAATAACGGTGTTTAAAACAACAGCGCTACCAACGGAACTTAGTTTTTACTTTCACCATGACATTTGAGCTAGCGCTTCAGTTCTGGCAATCGATAATTAGCAGGGTCACCATCAAGAAAAGCCCTCGGGTACGTCTTTCTTCGTCAACACAACTTCCTCCATTTTATGCCTTCACATCGATGTCAAAGTGCTCTGAAACTGTATATTTTCTGTAAACTGTATGTTTTCTATTGTCAGTAGAATACCCTATTGCTAAAGCTATATTTGTAGCATAAGTTTTACAAAAACCCAACTAAATTGTCACAAAGTGAAGATGAGCTATGGTGGTTTTCTTTATGCCCTGAATTAACTAACTTTAAGCATGTTTGTAAAATCAAATCAGAGATTTCTGGGATTGTGTGTCTTGACAATTGCTATTTGTGGGTCTTAAGCTGAAAAGTTTGGGAACCACTGGTCTAGATGATTTCGTCTTCATAAGTGAAAACATTTGAAGTTCCAGATGTTTCTCAGATTTTACAGAATTTTGTTTATAGAATCTGTTTTATTAAAACATCTGAGCCTGTCTGACAGTCCAGCAGGTTTTAGGACCCAGGAACTTTGGGACTCATGTTTTCCTACCAGAACTAGACTCATAACCAATTCATTTGGACTCCTAAACTGAGTCAGAGATGATTCAGTTCCTTCTTGTGATGTCACTTCCTGTCTCTACTTGTGTTGTAGAAAAGCTGTACAATTCCCAAGGCCCAGAGCTGCGGCGCTGCCTCTTCTCGCTCAAGCAGCTCTTCCAGGTAATACACACTCGTCTTCATCCTCTGGTTTCCTCCTGGTTTGTTGTCGTTGTGGGTTAGGGTTCTCCCCTGCTGGCTTGGTGCCTGTCAGACTGAATTCAGGGAACAGGCTGGACCAGGACTCTGAGGTCTGCTTTCTGGGGTCCCTGATCTAACAGAGTGTGCTGTCTGCAGGATGATAAAGACCTGGTTCCAGAGTTCGTTGCCTCTGAAGGTTTGACCTGCTTCATTAAAGTTGGAACCGAAGCCGACCACAACTACCAGAACTACATCCTTAGAGGTGAGTTTAGAGGGAGGAGCTTCATGCTGCTCCCACCTATCACCACCAGAATCTCCCTGGAGTTGTTAGACCTGAGACCTGGTCCAGGAGGGAGGTTTTAGTTCCTCTGGCGATGTTCTGAGGTGCCGATCAGGCCTGGTTTTACATCTAGTTCATTCTGAACATCACTTCTGTGTGTTTGGACTTTGGCCCGGTTGCGTTGTGTTTAGGTTCAGTTTTATGGGCAAGAAGAGCCTGACTGAGACTTGTCCTGTTCTCTGAGGTTCTGAAAACATAAAAAACAGTTTAGGTTCATCAGAACAAACTGATCCAAACAGCTTTGATTTCATTCTGGACCATCAGCCTGGACTGAGACTGAAAACCAAAAGCTTCAGTCTTCCTGGGTCCTCTAGCCTGGTAAGTCCTGATGTTCCAGATAATGAAAACGTCTTCGGTTCTGATTAGGGAGTTCTGATCCAGATGACTGACATGCCGCTGGAAGACAAAACATCTTATTTTCAGCCAGAGAAACCACAGATTATAGGTTAAAGTCTGGAGACTCACGTTTTTCTGTCCTGCTGTCCCTCCCTCCCCCCTCAGCTCTGAGTCAGATCATGCTGTTTGTGGACGGGATGAACGGCGTGATAAACCACAACGAGACGGTCCAGTGGCTCTACACGCTGACGGGAAGTCCGGTGAGTCCGACTGGCTGCTACAGCCCAACCCAAACCTGTTCTCCTGGTTCCGTTTCAGACCGTAAAGGTTTTGCTGACAGAATCTTAGGCACGAGTGTCTGAATGAATCACAAATTATCTAGTTTGAAATGTTTAAAATAATTTTTTTAAATTACCAAACAGAATTTTACTGTCAGACTGTCATTGAACATATATGCCGTTTGAACCATTGTTTCCACTGGCATCGGCTTCATAAAGATTAGGGACGTTCCGAGCCCCCGATTCAGCCCCCGATCAAAATTTGCCAATTTCCGTGAAAAACACGTGATCGGTAAAATTCCAATCAACGCCTCTCAGGGCCGATCATGCCAGCCGATCACCTGTCACTCATACTTTGTAGCCGGCAGAGACCCTGTGTGCTGCCATTTCAATAGCCCTGCCCTATGGTAAACCCGCAGGGGAAGCTTGTTAAAATGCATCAACACAGCAGATTTAAAGGTGTGGTTGACTGAAAAACCTTTTTTTAATGTTCTTTTCTGATTTATAATGGGTCACTGAGTTTTTCATGCAGGCTGTACATGAAAATAGTCTCCTACACCTATCTCCTGCATTAGCTTCTGATAGAAAATAGACGGTGAAACCCTAGGATTTGAAAATCCACACAGATCTATGTCACACTGGCAAATAAAATTCATGGACTCACCCATCTTGACTCACGAAGGGGAAGACTGTTGTTGGTTTAACATCCGATAATCTGCAGAGAACGTCTCGGCTAGTTTAAGCTAGCCGTTGGCATTAGCAACACCACCACACGGCAGAAGCTACTCCAGGCTTGTGTTGTTTGTGGACATAAAACATCAACGTTGCAAGTCAGTGGTAGAGTCGCATTGCTGTCACCCAATCTGGGGGTGAGATGTCCAAATATCAGGAAATAAGACTCCTAAACCTGCCGTCTGAAGCTAAGCTGTGATGTGGGCAACTTTTAGATCAGAGAAATGGTGCACTGGTGTTTTTCTTCCCCAGAGTATGTCTTACAAGGCATTTATTTCTACTAGAGACAACTTCAAATGTAATGATTAAATGAGTAAACCACTCCTTTAATAGGACTTTGAAATAAAACAAACTTTGGACAGAGTGAGGTGAGTGTTCATTACTCCCTGCAGACATAAAAACACACTCGGAGCAACAGTCAGACACATCCAACGCAGTTTCACCGTCACAGACTGAGATACTAACTTCAGAGGAGCACATTTTCTCTGTGGTGGACGACACCGGGTTCCGCCCACTCGGAGCCGCTACGGGTAATAAATAAATAAATCTATTAATAATGTAACAACTCTGACTCTCTCAGGTTACTCTGTTAGGTGTCTTTTATTCTGGCTGCTGTCGGCAGTAACCCACATCTTACAACTTCTCTACTTATCCACTGAACAGTTTGTAACAGAGCAGCTTTAGGATAACACAACAGCTGCTGACCAGAACAAGAACCAAACTTTCTGCCCAACCCTAACCCTCCCCTTCAAAATAAAACTAACACAAAATATTACTCTTGCATCATTACCTCTTCAAACGGTTACAATAATAATAATAACAATAATAATAAATCACACAAATTGAGAATTTTTTTGCTATTCTGCACTATTTAGACTGTTGAGAGCTTTAATGTTTTAGATTTGTTAGATTGTTACTGATAGCAGCTACATTTAAGTGTTTCCAGTTTTTTTTTTGAATCTGCTTGCTGAATCCGTGCAGCATGTTGGTGTAGATTCTCATTCATCCTGGACATGATCATCTTGAGAGTTTTAATAGAAAACGGGGTCTTTTCTGGTTATCTTGAAGACATTTGCCTCTCATCAAAGAGGCATCTTCATTTCTAAACCTTGAGTTGTGAGTAGGAGGTTGTGAGTTGTGGTCAGAAGCAAACACACGGATTGTGCTGCAAGTCTTTCTTTATTGAAAAACAAAAAAATGTTTCTTCTTCTTGTTATGTTCTTCCTGTGTGTATTTTTTATCTCCATTGGTTTTTCTTGCTTTAAACACAGTGTTACGATGTTTTATTTACCTTAAATCACTGACGTTTCGGCGACTCACTGTCGCCATCTTCAGAGTCACGCCGTCAAGTCGGCGTGACTCTGAAGATGGCGACAGTGAGTCGCCGAAACGTCAGTGATTTAAGGTAAATAAAACATCGTAACACTGTGTTTAAAGCAAGAAAAACCAATGGAGATAAAAAATGTTTGTCTAAATTAATACAGGCCATTAAAGGTGATGATATTTGTCCCTTTTTCCCAGATCATGTAGTCTGTAGCACTCATTATAACTACATAGAAAATTTATGGCCAATCCATGTGATCGGCATCGGTGATCGGCACTCTTGGGAATTGACCTTTCGCCGAGCCCCGCCCCCCTTAGTTACTGTTGCCAAGTCCGACAATAAGTGGATCAAATACTGCAGCTCCGCAGGTTTCCGCGATGGAAAGAAGTAGACAGATGCGTGTCAGCGACATTTTTTGGAGCAATTCATCCTCAATATCATCCAGATCGAGGCAAAAAGGGTCACAGTATGCAGTGGAGGGATATATTAGTGTCGGCTCCACTGAGCGAAGCGTAGCAGGGAACAAGGAGTTGGGAGTTTCGGGAGAAGGCAGCGTCTGGGAACACGTGGAGCGGTGGCGGCGATGCAGTGTCCCTGTGAGCTGTCAGATGTCAGCTGTCAGATTTTCTGAGCTGCAGGCAGCTCTAAAAGCCTCCAGTGCTCTGCATCACTCCAGTTTATCATCTCAGCTGGTTCTGTTAACAAAAATAAACTTAAGCCCGTGTTTACTTTCATTTTCAATATAGTTCCCGGCCGGAGCTCGGCATTAATTTATCACGTGATCATGACACAACCCGCTGTTGCGCCAATGGGCTTAATGTGCGTTTATAAGACACACGGTTGAGGTAATATTACGCTGATTTGCCGGCGCGGTGTCTCTTATAAAGGGTCTTGGATAGTCTGGGAGGCTGACCTCCTCCCAGCCGCGGGCGGGGGGAGCACTCATGCTTGGCTGTTGCTGGTTGAGCTCGATGAGGAGGTTCTGAAGGGGAACGAAGGGGACAGGACTACTATCGAGGCTAATGCTTAGTAGTATAAATTAGGCTTAGCTTCATCATCTTGTTTGGAATTGTCGGATAGTAACGGTTGCTATGATGTGTGATTGGACAATAGCCGTTCTGGGGGCGGGGCTGGCGAAAGGCTAATTGGTATCGGTGATTGGCAGCAAAAAGCCATCAGAGCATCCCTAATAAAGATCAGTCAGAAGCATTGTTGGTGGAGTCCCAACCTCGTTAGGGGGGTCCCAACCTCGTTAGGGGGGTCCCAATCTTGCTAGAGGGGTCAGAACCTCTTTAGAGGAGCCAGAACGTCCAACCCAAACATGGGATTTGATCAATAGTGC
Source organism: Aphyosemion australe (assembly GCA_006937985.1). NCBI lineage: Eukaryota > Metazoa > Chordata > Actinopteri > Cyprinodontiformes > Nothobranchiidae > Aphyosemion > Aphyosemion australe. The sequence goes on from SSNS01000111.1 coordinate 1,630,637, forward strand.
TCTGGCTCCACCTGCAGGACTAACATTCTGTTTGTCTCCTCAGTCCCGTCTTCTACAGAAAACTGCTCTGAAGCTGCTCATCGTCTTTGTGGACTATTCAGAGACCAACAGTCCTCTACTGATCAGTGCCATCAACATTGTGGACCGGAAGAGGGGTAAACACACACACACACACACACAGTCTCACACACACACACACACACACACACACACACACACACACACACACACACACACACACACACACACACACACACACACACACACACACACACACACACTCACTTGCTCTAAATGTGTTGAATGTGCCCTGATTCATTTCAACTCATCAGCTGATAGATGAGTTGTTTGTTTTGGAGAACATTGATGAGACTAATCTGTACAGAACTTGTTCTGATGCATCCTGGGTCTTTCAGTTCTTCTGTTATTCGGACTATCTGAAGGTTCTGATGAATTTTTTTACTTGTTAGAAACTTGCAGGTTCTGATTGGTCCTCTGGTGCCCCCTTGTGTGTGTGTGCGTGCGTGTGTGTGTGTGCGTGCGTGTGTGTGTGTGTGTGTGTGTGTGTGTTATAGGTGTGAAGCCATGGACTAATGTGATGGATATTTTGTCGGAGAAAAATGGAGCTGACACAGAACTTTTGGTATTCGTTATGACGCTCATCAACAAGGTAAATGAAAACAACTGGTCAGTCTGGAAGATATACGAACATCCATCACAGCTGACGTGTGTGTGTGTGTGTGTGTGTGCGTGTGCGCATGTGTGCGTGTGTCAGTCTCTAGCAGTTCTTCCAGACCAGGATTCCTTCTATGATGTGACAGACTGTCTGGAGCAGCTGGGGATGGAGGCTGTCATTCATAAACACCTGAACAACAAGGGGGCGGAGCCAGACCTCCGAGGACAGTTCTCCATATATGAGGTAACAACAAAACTGAAACACTATAGGAACAGTCATGGCAAGGCAGCTTTATTTGTTTAGCACATTTCATACACAGAAGCAATTCAATGTGTTTTCCATTAGCAAGAATATAAAACAATTAAATCAACGTGACAACATAAAACAGCAGATTTTAAAATTGAATTTAAATACACATAAAATTAGATGTAAGATCAGGGAAGAATCAGGGAACTTAATTTACACAAACGTGTGTGTGTGTGTGTGTGTGTGTGCGTGCGTGTAGAAAGCTCTGGGGGATGAGGATGGCGGTGTAGATGACTCTACCCACCACCTCCGTAAAGACAGAAGAAAGATGGCTGCCAGCGACCAGCAAGGACGCAGGAACCGCCACTCATCCAATCATAACCTTCCTGACCTCCTCTCCCCATCCCCCACCCCTTCTCCTGTTCTCTCCCCTTTCTCTGACTCTATCTCCCCCACCCTCTCCTCCCCCTGCCTACCCCCAAGTCATGGCAGCAGTTCTTCATCCTCGCAGAATTCTGAACCTAGCAGCCCTTCCTCTAGTCCAGCTGGGTCTCAGAGAGGGTCACCTCTGCCCCCCCACACACCTCCTAAAAGCAGTGTGACCACCAAACCTGAGGCACAGGCTCCGCCCAGTTCGTAAGTCTATCCTGAGCGTGCTGACACCTGACACACACCACCACAAATGATCTGGATCATCCATCTTTGTTGAGATAAACAGGAATAGTACAAACACCCAGGGCTCAGGGGGCTGGAGTTGGAATGTCTGGGGTTAGTCAGACTGAAATGACATGACCTGCCTGCCATTGGGTTACCTGTACAGGTGCACCTCTGATCCAATGACAGCTGGAGATAGGAAGAGTTTCATTTGGGTTTAGAGAATAGATGAAAGGAATCAGAATCTGCTGCAAGGTGGATTCCAGATCAGGACCTCATAAAATGTTCCTTTTCTTTTGGTACTTCTGGTTCTTTAATCTGCTCTCAAACTGGTGTGAAATCAGGTTCTGCTGGTTCTGGTTAATTTCTGGTGTTTCCTTCCCCATCCTGTCTTTCTCCCTACTGTTGCTTTTTTCGAGCACTAGGAGTCGCTCTTTTCTTAGTCACCACATGACTGCTTTGGGACTGAGCAGGAAGTCTAGGCTCTTCTCCAAAACCAGCTCTGTCTCTGAGGAGCCTCCATCTTCCTGCAGGTTTGTACCACTGAGTCTGACCCTGACCTGTGACCCCTTCAGACTGTAATCTCAACCAGCTGTCCTGCAGGCAGCTGAGCTTACATTTTAAAGGTGCATTGTGTAAGAATGAAGTAAGAATGACATTCTGTGGTAAAATTTGGGTACTGCAGCCCATTTTTCAAACACACCAGTGACTTTCTCACTACTGTTCCGTGAGTTTTTTGGCTGTTGCCAGCTATGGCCCACCCCCAGAAGATTCTTGATAACGAGTGAAGACGAGTCATACACAGCAAGTTAAATAAATACATTTGACTGTAATATTGAGTTGTTGTTCATTGAAAAAGGACCTTGAGACTTTTTTAGAGCCAACTATTTGTTTCCAATACACAGTTAGCACTGGTAGCTCAGTGTTAGCCTTTAGCCTTCTTTACCTGATATTAGAGTTAAAGAAATGCTTTGGCATCTTAGGGGTACAAGAAATAACTTCTGGGTCACTCCTGTTTACTGAGTTAGGATCTTTACAAAACGCTGCAGCATTTTACCAGCTGGTGTTGATTTACACATGCCGATGCTGCAGCATTATCTTGGGGCAGACTCTGCAAACCCACGGTCTCACTGGTTGTTGAATAAGACCACATCCCTCTTTGGCCATTTTGAAGGGAGAAAAACTGACAACACTCCAACCGGCTCAGAAGGAAATTTGTTTCAATTAATCCTTCCTTCCAACATGATTGAGACAATAGACTGTTTTGTGATTATTTCACCGTAAAAGTCTTACATATTGTACCTTTAAACATGGTGCTAAAGATGTCCACTAGGGGCGGTAAAGTACAGCATAACCCAGATTAGCGCTTGTAGCCTAAGGTGTGTGTGTGTGTGTGTGTGTGTGTGTGTGTGTGTGTGTGTGTGTGTGTGTGTGTGTGTGTGTGTGTGTGTGTGTGTGTGTGTGTGTGTGTGTGTGTGTGTGTTGCAGCTCCTCAGATGTTTCACTTCAGGAGAAGTTTCCACCCCAGACTAACTCAGAGCAGACTGAGAACAAGCTGGAGGACAAAACCAGTGCCAGGTTTGTTAGCTTTGTTTGTTGAATGGGGGTAGGGGGTTTCCTCTCCAGGGTTCTTTTTAACTCCGGTCTCAGTTCATCTTGATCACTTCCTATTTATTCTTTTATTCTTCCTGAAGCTTTATTTTCTTCTGAATTTTCTGCAGATAACAGGTGAATTATCCTAGACCTTTGGAATATCTTGAACCTGTCTTTGTTACTCTTGAATCAGATTTTTTTTTTATCTCAGATTTTTCCAGATCTTTTAATCAGTTTCAGGTATTTTCTAATTCCTTACTATGACCTCTGGATTATTTCAGGATCAGTTTGGAATATTTATCTTCAAATTCCATCTGATTACAATCTGAGTTTTTCTCATTTTCCTGTAGAACATCATGCCTGAAGTGGTCTTGATTTTATCACAGGGAGATAAAAAAATGAGGAATCCAGATACAATAACTTCAGGCCATTTAAAGTGGGATCATTTAAGTGCATTGAGTTTCATTAAGTCAGACAATCAGAATTCCTATTTTAATGGAAATTCTTTCTGCTAACGTTTTTTTTTAGGAAACAGGAAGTAGATTCAACCTAAAGCTTCCGTTTGACCAATCGCAGCACAGCTTCTCTCCCTCTCTCTAATGTTTCTTCTGTTCTTTCTTTTGCTTTTTTTTCCCCTCTCTTCCATCATTCCTCCACCAGCTCCGTGGAGGCTGAGGAGCTCTTCTGGTGAGTACAGAACCGGACGTAGTTTTCAGTGTTTTGGGTGTGTTCAGGTGTGAATCTGATGCTTTGAGAAGCTGAACCTCATTTCCTTGTTTGGATCTCGGTGTATCACGCTGAGGTTTTCTGAGTTTCTTGAGGCTCTGAGGATCCAGAGTTCTGTATTTTCTGGAACTGTCCTTTAAACTGGGTCCTACTTTTTGGGTTTATCTCTCCAAATGAAGCCTGCAGGTGAGTTTCAGACCTGGTCACTGGATTTCAGTTCCATTCAGGGTCTTATGGCCTTGGCAGATTTGGTGCAACTGAATGTTTGTGGTTGTGGTGTTCGTGTGTGTGTGTGTGTATGTGTGTGTTCTTGTACTTACTACATACTGAGGACCAAAACGCATTTTTAACCAACAGAGTGAGGACATTTTTGTGGTCTTCACTTTTTTTAAAAGCTTACCAGTTGGGTTTAGAGGTATGGTGTGAATTAAGTTCTTGTTAAGGTTAGGGTTAGGAATACAGCAACATTAGTTATGGTTAGGGGTAGGGTATGGGTTAGGCATAATACAGTCACTAAAATGAAAAAAAAAAATGAATGGAAGTCAATGGATGGTCCTCACTATGATAGAAAGACAGACGTGTGTGCGTGCGTGCGTGGTGCTACCCAGTTGGGACCTGTGTGTGAAAGATGTGTGTTGTCTCTGCAGCCCAGATGACTCTAGTGTAAATCCGGACAAACCGGTTCTGAGGAAGTTCCAGTAAGTACTGGTGCAGTCCCACTGCATGCTGGGAGCTGCTTTCATTGGGACTGGCATGGTGTTTGTATGTGTGTGTGTTTCTTTGATTTTGGGTCGGATGCCTGTTGGGAATCAGTTGATTTAGAGGTGGAGGTAGTTTGTGTTCACATGATTTCACAAGAAAAGAACCAGGGGGGTGTTACTTTAATCTTCACCAGTACTATCTGTCATTTTCCTGGCTCTGGTTCTGGTCTGTTGTCCTGTTCAGACAACGACAGAAGAACCTTCTGGAGGCTCCTGCAGACACTAAAGCCAGACAGATGATTACAGAACCAGGTCCAGCTGCTCCTAGATCTGGATCAGAACCCCCTCCATGACCACCAGATTAGAGCATCAAGGTGGCTCTCGTGCCCCGTCTTGTCGGAACAGAATCAGCTCTTTGACATCTGCTAAACCTGTGACCCGTCCACAGCATCTCGTCTTCATATCATCGTTCTGTTGGTTCTGTGGGTCGTCGGTGATGTCTGATTTGATTTGTGGGTGAGGTCTATTTGCTGGGTTTGGTTGGTGTTTGTTTCCATACACTGCTCAGTGTTGAGGATCAAGTTTCTTCTCGTCGTTCTGGCCCATGTTTGGACCCAAACCAGACAAGAAGTCGTAACAATTCTGGTCTCACACAGACCAGGCTGGCAGGTCCAAAATAAAAGGAGAGACGCTGGAAGAATAAATCTTCACCCTAAATTAAATGTTTTATTTCTTATTTTATTCTTGTCGTTTATTAAACTTATTATTTTGATTGTGTCTTTCTGTTTTGCTCTGACCCGGTCTGAGCCCGTCTTACCTTACCTGACCTGGTCTCCCCAGGTCTGACCCAGTCTGACCCACTCTCATTGTCTTTCTTACAGAGGGTCTTTCCTTGCCAGCCTGGCAGCCACTCAATGGGCGAAGAGAAAAAGTAAACACCTGAGTCGGATAAGGCAGTCCTCGACTGACGATGTCATAGAGCCGAGCCTTCAGCCGACAGCCGCAGAGTCGGGCGGATCCGGTCTGTCAGAACATCCGACTGAATCAAAATCAGATCCAGGTCCTGTTGGTGTCTGATGAGTAAATTCTTGTTTCTTTGTTCAGCTTCTGGCAGTTTGGACTCAAAGAAAGACTCAGGCTCCCAGGATGCCCCAGGTAAGTGTAACCCTGATATCAATCGCTGAGTCTGGTGCTACACAAGATTACCCACAATGCCCTGCTCTGTCTGAAATGTTCTAGGTGTGTGTGTGCCTTATATATACAGTCTTTGGTGTGTGCGTGCGTGTGTGTGTGCGTGCATACATGTGCGCGCACTTCTACATGTGTGAAGTGTTTGAACACACATGTGAACCTGTCTGCAGCCATGTCTGTGCAGCGACAGTGCAGCACTCTGTCTGAGGAGAAGAAGTTTGTGATGGACATGATCTTTTCCAACCCGCCGACCGCGGTGCCGCTGAGCCCGACCACTGCTGTGCCTGGTGCCACTGACGCAGAACAGAGCTCTGATCCTGGTGAGAGTTCATGTTTTACACTGCAGAATGTTGCATCATCAGAAATGATTTAGACTTGAGACAGGAGTAGAAATGCTACCAGTTCTGCTGATCCGGTCTTAGGGTTCTGTTACCTGTATTTATTCCTCCGCCCAGGTGAAGATCTTCATGGCCGTGTGTCAGAACGCTTGTCCGCCTTCAATGCATGCTCAGTGGAGCAAACCACCCCCAGTGTCAGCAGTGCCTCCCGCAGGGCGGAGCTAGAGGGTCTGGAAGGCTCCGCCCAGGCAGCCAAGGCCCGTCTGGCTGAAGGACAGCAGGTCTGAAGAAACTTCCAGGTTTCCACTTATTGGCTGATGTTTGAGGGCTCTGGTGTGCTTCTGACCCACTTCCACTAAGCAACTTTAAATACATGTATAGAATATTTCAACCCAGAACCCTGTAGAACACCAGAACAGAACCAGTATAGAACCCAGTCAGATGTAAGATTTGGAATTAGGAATCTTTGACGGTTAGGGTTTAAGGTTCTGCTGAATCTGTTCAGGTTTCCTCAGATCCACTAAAGTTTTTTGTTTGTACAAATTGAGTGGGTTCTGGAGCAAAAGGAACACGAGGAACTAAAGGTCATGTTGTCATCTAAGCATCTCTGTTTCTATCAGAATCGATCCGTACAGCAGCAGAAGAGCGTCGATTTGGAGACTGTTCCGATGGCCCCGCTGGGCCCTGCTGATGCCTGGGACCAGCTGTTTCCTTGTAGCGCCGCCCTCCGGATCAAAGACCTGGACTTCTCTGACCTGCTGGAGGAGGAGGACATTGACGTGTTGGACATAGACACCTTTGACTCCAGATCTTCATCCTCTTGCCTCTCAGCCATCCTTCCCTCTCCTTCTCTTCCCCAGGGTATGACTCCTCCCCCACCCCCACCACCTCCCCCAGGTACGAACCTTCCTCCTGTTCCCCCACCTCTTCCCCCGGGTATGAATCTTCCTCCTGTTCCTCCACCTCTTCCCCCGGGTATGAATTTTCCTCCTGTTCCCCCACCTCCTCCTCTGGGTATGACTCCTCCTCCACCTCCTCCTCCACCTGGAGGTCTAGTCCCCCCCCCTCCTCCCAGCTCATTATCATCACTGCAGAAGAAGAAAACTGTGAAATTGTTCTGGAAAGAGCTTAAAAAGGCAGACGGACCTCAGAAGTGCCGTTTTGGTCGGGGAACAGTGTGGGCTTCTCTGGACAAGGTGGAGGTGGACACCATCAAACTACAACACCTGTTCGAGTCCAAGTCTAAGGAGCTGTCACTTGTCAAGGTAACCAGTCCTGATGGTAGGTGATATAGCTGTCAGCCAGAACCTAACACATCAAGACATCTAAAGCTAACCACCAGACCTGATTTAGAGCTAATCAATAGACCTGATCAGACCTGGTCTACAGCTAATCAATAGACCTGATTGGAAATAGTCGAGCTAATCTATGGGCCTGATTGGACCTTGTTTAGAGCTAATCAGTGTAACTGAACGAACCTGGTCTAGAACTAATTAATAGACCTGATGAGACCTGGTCAGACCTGGGGACCAGGGGACGCGTCTTCCGTGAGCGCACCGACGCTTGCTGAGAATCCAGAGTGGTTCCTGAGGAGACACTTTAAAAATTGTTTGGTATTCATCATTTTGTACTTCTGCGTGAAAATGTTCCTAAATGTAAGAACAGCTCTGACCATGCGTAAGAACAGCATCTAGTGGTAAAACAGGGGAACAGCAATTCTGAAGGTCTCAGTCATCCACGCGTGTTCCTCATCCACAACTGAATTCTACCCAATAAATAATTATTTAGGTGGAAAAAACAGCTTTGTCGCATGACTGGAGCTAAAACCTATAAAAGACACACGTGACCAACTGGCATCTGACAATGTAGCAAGGCTGATCTCATGTTATTGGAGGATTTGGCAGAGACTCCGGAGGGGACGTGTCTTCCGTGAGCGCACTGATCTGCTTGCCGAGAATCCAGAGTGGTTTCTGAGCAGATACTGCTTCCTGAGCTCAGAGGAGGCTGCAGTGTCGACAAACATTTTCTAACAAGAACAAAGTTAACTCTAAACAGAACATGCATTCAACTCCTTAAGTGTAAACTGTAAATGACAACAGAATGGAACATTCAGTCCATTTCACTACGTTTTTTCATATTTAATTTTATATCGAACCATTATTTCTGACAGGAACCTCTCCTCTGTCCTCCTCCCCGCATTTACAATAATAAAATTACAACCTCTGCAACTAGTTTGTTCTCTTCTAATTCGGCAGCCAATGCCTCGATCTTGCCGTCAATAAAGTTGTTCTCTTTTTTTTTTTTTTTTTCGGAAAGATCCCAGGGAATCCCCTCATGAGCTGTGCATGTAGTGTGACCAACTATGGTTAATTGAGGGCGTTTCTATATGTAAATGACCGTGAAGCACCTGAGTATGCACAGGTGGGATTTATCATCAGACAGTTGTAGAGGAACATGCGTAGGAGTGGCCACCGCATGTTTCATAAACCAGGATTTTGACCGTTCGTACGCACATTCTAAATTTCGTACATAGGAAGGAATTTAGGAATATTTCTAGGAACATTTGATGAATGAGGCCCCTGGTCTAGCGTTATCATTCTACCTGATCAGATTTGGGTTAGAGCTACTTAATAGACCTGATGGGACCTGGTCTAAAGCTAATCAGTGTACCTGATCTGACCTGGTCTAAAGCTAATCTATAGACCTGATCTGACCTGGTAGAGTTGATCAGTGTACCTGATCGAACCTGGTCTAGAGATGATCAGTGTACCTGATTGGACCTGGTCTCGAGTTGATCAGTGTACCTGATAAGACCTGGTAGAGTCAATCAGTGTGTTTGATTGGACCTGGTGGAGTTGATCAGTGTACCTGATCGGACCTGGTAGAGTTGATCAGTTTGCCTGATCGGACCTGGTAGAGTTGATCAGTGTGCCTGATCGGACCTGGTAGAGTTGATCAGTGTGCCTGATCGGACCTGGTAGAGTTGATCAGTGTACCTGATCGGACCTGGGCCCTCATTTTTCAAAAGTTCGTAGAAACGTTCCTATATTCCCTCCTACGGATGAAATTTAGAATGTGTGTACGAACAGTCAATGTCCTGATTTATGAAACATGCGGTGGCCTCTCGTACGCATGTTCCTCCGCAATCGTCTGATGATAAATCCCACCTGTGCGCATCCAGACGTGCTTGTCCGTGTACCTGCATTTACATACAGAAATGCCCTGAATTAACCATATTTGGTCACACTACGTCCTCAGGTTGGGAGGGGATTCCCTGGGTTCTTCCCAGAAAAAACAGAAAAACTTTGACAGCGAGGTCGATGCACTGGACACTTGACAACGCGTGTATGATCGGGGAGCAGAGGAAGTTCTGGAGGGTTGTTTTATTTGTAAAATAGAATATGGACTGGAATCGGATCAGTGCGGTGCGCTCGCGGAAGAGCCGTTTCCTCCGGAGTGCGCTCTGCTAAATCCTCCAAGAATAAGAATAAGAAACAATCTTTTATATAGCGCATCTCACAAAAAATCATGATGTGCTTCACAAGGACAAGATAATTAAATGTAAATAAAACATAATAAATAAATAAATTCAAAATGATTTTAAACATAAAATGGGAAGAGTAAAAATTGTGATTACACAATAACACGAAATCAGCCGTTCTACAATGTCAGATTCCCCTCGGTCACGGATGTTTTAGCACCAATAATGTGACACAGCTGTTTTTCCACCAAATTATTTATTTATTGGGTAAAATAATTAGTGGATGAGGAACGTGTGGATCACTGAGACCTTCAGAATGGCTGTTCCCTCATTCTGCCACTAGATGCTGTTCCTACGCATGGTCAGAGCTGTTCTTATATTTAGAAACGTTTTCACGCACAAGTGCAAATTGGTAAATACCACACAATGCATAAAATCGTTCCCACGCACAAAATACGCACAGATCTGTACGTAAGTACGGTTGATAAATGAGGCCCCTGGTCTAGAGTTGATCAGTGTACCTGATCAGACCTGGTCTAGAGCTAATCTATAGACCTGATGGGACCTGGTCGAGCTATTCTATAGACCTGATTGGGCATGGTCTGCTGCTAATTGGTAGACCTAGCAGGTTTCTGCGTCAGAATTCCATCATGACTCCATAGCTTCCAGACTGACTACACCTACACCTGGTGCTGGTTTCATTTGGATCTTGTGGGTTCTGGTTTTATCAGGAGTGACTAACTTTAGATGCTGCTGTTTTAGTCAGGAAAATCTCCTTTAGGTATAAAGTCAAACTCAGAGCTGCCTGAAGCTTCTTTAGGTTCTGAAGTCCTGTTTACGTGCAGAAAGGTCCAGAGATCAAAAAGTCCTCCATTCTGGTTCTGGACTCAAAGAGAAGCAATGCCATCAACATTGGTTTGACCGTCCTGCCTGCCATTCATGTCATCAAAAATGCCATCCTCAGCTTCGACGAGTTTGCCATCAGCAAGGAGGGGATCGAGGTAAAGCCCACTTCCTGTCTGCTTATTGGTCCATGTGATGATTTTTCAGTGAACATCAAGTTCTTCTGTCCTGAGCAGAAGATCCTCACCATGATCCCCACAGAGGAGGAGAAGCAGAAGATCCAGGAGGCCCAGCTTACCAATCCTGATGTCCCACTAGGAACGGCAGAGCAATTTTTATTAACCTTGGCCTCCATCAGCGCCTTGACCCCCCGCCTCCAACTCTGGGCCTTCAAACTAAACTACGAAGTTCTGGAGAAGGTGAGGATCTTCTTGTCTTTCTTTTGCTACTTTCTGTGTTTTACTCTAGCCCTTTTTATAAAACAATGCCGCCAATTTGCCGCAACGCCGATGCGGCATCAGGGAGCGTTAGGTCGTTTATAAGAGCTCAGACTGTGGCGGTAATGTTGCGCAATCATGTCCGTTTTATAAAAGATTACGCGATGGCGGCAAAAAGGAGGTATGGGGGCGGTCTCTGCACTGTCGTGGACTTCCGTGTATTTTGGACATAACTTGCCTTTTATTGCGATCGAAGCCGTGCTCCTTAAATTTTTATTTTAACAACCAGCTACAGGTGTGTGTGCTCCACCATCCCTGTGAGCTGTCAGATGATCTGAGCTGCAGATCTAACGGAGAGAAGCTCCTGGAGCACCGCATCAGTCCAGTTAATCATCTCAGCTGGTTCTGTTTACAAACGTGAAACTTAAGCGCGTGTTTACTTTCATTTTTAATAAAGTTCCCGGCCGGAGCGCAGCATTAATTCATCACGTGGTCATGACACCTCCCTTTTTTGCGCCAAGGCTTGATGTGCGTTTATAAGACCGGCGAAGCCGCAATATTACCGCAATATTACTACCAAGCGTGGCGGCACGAATGCCGCAAAATTCCCGGAACGTGATGCCGCCATGGCGCGTTCATAAGAAACACGTTGCGGTAATATTGCGCTGATTTGCCGGCATGGTGTGTCTTATAAAAAGGGCTTCTGATTCAGAACCTGTTAAACACCTGATTCATCAGTTGGGCTGTAGCTTCTAGATTTGCAGGACCAAGCAGAGTTCAGGCAATGTGGGGTTTACTCAAGAATCTCACCTGAGACATCTGACCTGAGACATGTCAGCGATTCCTTGTAGACCCTCAGTCAGATGTTCAATTAACATTCTGAGCTTATGTCGCACCCTGCAGGAGATCGCAGAGCCACTGTTTGACCTGAAGCTGGGCATGGAACAGCTCTCCTGCAATCTCACCTTCAGGAGGATCCTGGCAACGCTGCTTGCCATCGGAAACTTCCTCAACAGCTCTAATGTAAGAAAACAGGTCACATGACTCAGGTTAATGACCTTGAACCAGTCAAAACTAGTGTTAACAACCTGTAACTCATCAGGAATAGAGTTAATGACCTTTAACCCATCAGGACTCTGGTTAACAACCCTTAACTCATCAGGACTAGAGTCAACAACCTTTAACTCCTTAGGACTTTGGTTATGACCTTTAACCTGTTGGGACTTGGGTCAATGACTTGGAACTTGTCAGAGCTTGGGTTATCAACCTTTAACTCGTTAAGACTCGGGTTAATGACCTGTAACTCATCAGGACTAGAGTTAACGACCTTTAACTTGTTAGGACTTGGGTTAATGACCTTTAACCCTTCAGAGCCATGGTTAATGACCTTTAACTCACCAAGAAAGACCTGTAGCTCTATAGGACTGGAGTTAACGACCTTTAACCCATCTGTAAATCACTGTTCTGCTCTCAGCTGATCTAGAACTACTGAATTATTTAATTCTTCATGAGTTTGAGTTCTCTAGTGTACTGTGCCAACTGGAATGTGTCTCCTAGTGACAGGTTGAACTCCTCCTGAGGGTGATAAGGATCCGACCCATGCAGGCGGTTCTGGTTCTGTTGACTATGTAAACGGATTACTGATCTATAATCTGACAGCTGATCTGTTTGTGTCCAGGCCAAGGGCTTCGAGCTCAGTTACCTGGAGAAGGTGGTGGAGGTAAAGGACACGGTCCACCGTCAGTCTCTGTTGCATCACACATGCAACCTGGTGGTGGACAATTACCCAGACTCCTCTGACGTCTACTCAGAGATTCCCGCCATCACCCGCTCAGCTAAAGTACGCTTCTTTTCCGAAACCCTCCTTTCTGGAATCACATGAGCTGACCTTCTGAGATGTTTTGTCTTTCCAGGTGGACTTTGAGCTGCTTGCAGAGAACCTGGTCCAGCTAGAGAGACGCTGCAAAGCATCATGGGAGAACCTGAAAGTGGTGGCCAAACATGAAACCAAGGTGGGTCTGAAGAACAAGATGACAGACTTCCTGAAGGACTGCACCCAGAGGATCATCATACTGAAGGTGGTCCACAGGAGGGTCATCAACAGGTACTGGTCCAATCACATGGTCTGAGGTGTCAGGAGACCCATGGACTCGCATGTCTCATCCTCCTGAAGGTTCCACTCGTTCCTGCTGTTCCTGGGTCAGCCGTCATCCTCTGTCAGAGACATCAAGGTGACCAGTTTCTGTCGGATCATCAGTGAGTTTTCTCTAGAGTACAGAACCACTCGGGACCGTGTTTTGACCATCAAACGGAAACGAGCCATCCACCGCGAGCGGACCAAGACCCGAGGGAAGATGATCACTGAGGTAATGGCTCAAGATCAAAGGTCACCACAGCAGAACCTCCAGAGCTCAGGTCCATGTAAAGATCAGCTGTTTGGGTCAGAGGTCACAGACAGAACTAACCTTGCTCTCCCCTCTCCCATCAGACCGAGCGGTTTTCAGGGGTGGTGGCTCGTTCAGATAGCCCCTCCCCTGTCTCCATAGGGGTGGAGGCGGAGTCTCACCAGGAGGAGCACGAGAACATGAAGAACCTGCTGATAAGCAGTGATTTGGAGCCACAAGGCCTGAGGCGTTCCAGAGCCGTCCGCAGTAAGAACCACAGAACCCAGTTCTGTTCTGCATCCAGACCTGATGATTCTGTTGGTAGAACCCACCGATGACCCATCAAACTCATAGTGTTTTATTGGCTCAAGTCCTGTTCTGTTTAAATAGAACTGAAGGCAGACTGAAGGTCCGGGTCGGGTTCTGCAGGTTCAGATTTTAACAGAACTTAAACAGTCCTCACCTCATCTGAACCAAGACTGGGTCTGGACCGGGTTTTTTATTGTTGTCTTGATTCTGCTCCTGGTTGATTTTGTGGTTCTGGTTCTCAGGTCTCGGCAACGTGAGTCCGTCTTTGATGCCTGCAGCCCGAGAGGACTTGTCCAGCAGTCAGGACGATGCCACTGAGGACATCATGAACCAACTAGTGAAGTCCGTTACCCGGAACCCCTCAGACAAACCGGCCAGCCCAAAGACCCGCAAACGGTCCCGCCTCAACAGGAAGTCCTGTAAGTACAGGTTCTGATGCGATTCAGGTTTTAAATGGCGCCGCCTCAGTCTGGTCCAGACTCATTTTTGAGACACAACATCATCTTTGTGTCCAAAACAGTCCACTATCTGTGCTGCTCCAGATCCGTGTTTTCACTTCCTCTAAATCCATCTTCAGCTGATCAGAATCAGGACCAGGAGGACAGACTGAACCCGTTCACAAATTTGACCTAAAAGAGAAATGTGGACATCCTCGCCACAAAAAGCAGGAAGACATTTGTGTTTAGGCATCAGCCCCCAAAGTAAAAAAAACAACTAATGATCGGAACGAAATCTGGAGCAGTGTGGACGGGGACAGAGAGACACCGTCTCTTAGTGAGGCACTGTCTCTATGGAGACGTGCTTCGTATACGGTTTGTATGAATCTGAAGCTTCATTAGTGCATCTCTGTGTTTCAGTGAGGAGGACTCGGAAGACCGGCCTCAGTCTGGAAGTGGTCCAGGCTCTGGGGCTTAACAGCAACAGGACTGGAGACAAAGTCTGAACCATGTCACCCGGACCCGGGTGGGTTCACCTGGACCCGAGTCTCTGAAATGCAATGATGCTTGGATACATTTTTTCTGGATGTTTATAAATAAATTTTGGAAAAACTTACGGATTGTTTTCTTGACCTTCAAAGATCTGGACCTCTTGGGGTTTCCAAGTCAGTTGATCCATCGGTCCCAGCAGGTCCTGAGTGGTGCTGGAGGTCTGTCTGGTTTCAGCAGTAGAACCAGGACTGATGAATCACTTTGGACCAAGACTCTCCTGGTTCTGCTCATCTGACCCAGTTAGTGTGACCCAGGGACCCAAACTTGGAGCTGGTTCATAGATGAGTCTCAGACTAGTCAAGACCCAACAGGATAAACCCAAAAGTCTTTTTCTGGGTCACCACTTAGCTTAAAGGTTTCTGAATCAGAACAGTTCTGGGTTGGGAGGTCCAGGTTTGATTTGTTTAGCTCAGAGCCAGTACCTGGGTCCAACTGGACTTTAGTCTGTTCAGGGTCATTTCAGTAACAGTCTCAGAGTCCAGGCAAGAACCAGGTACCATTTTGGGTCAGAACATCTCCTAAAGCACTCGAAACAAATTGATACTAGGACTGAGTCAGAGTTTATTTGGACCTTTGGTTCCGTTCCAAGGTTCTGGTTAAGCATGGGTCCAGACTTCAGAACCTCTGTGTGACCAATCAGAACCTACCACCGGAGTCCCTGAAACAACGAAGGACATTCTGAGTTCTGATCTGGCTTTATCTGTCTTCTGTAATCAGCTGGTTTTGTCTCTGAGCTGGGTCAGAACCAGAATAACCACATCCTCAAAACCAGCATAACCTCTCATAGCTCCAGGAATTAGATCATGACCTCCATAACTTTATCAGAGCTCAATTTGTTGTTTGGGTCAGCTGATAAAAACGGCTCTGATAGCCACACACACATCAGAAACACGTTTCAGAAACACACACACACACAAACGCCACCTCCACAGTCCTAAAGGTTCTGACAGATTGATGGTTCTGTCCAAAATGTGACCTTAGAGAAAACAATCAGAACAGAGAGCATGATGGGATATTTTGTTTTTTACATCTGACTAGATTCCTGTGTGGTACCGGTTCTGTTAACAAGCATTCCTGACCCATTTCTCCTGCTCCAGCTCCTGTTGGGGTTGGGCTGATGCAGTTCTGGAGATGCTTTGCTGGTTCTACTGGGTCAGAACCATCTTACAGCACATAACCTGATCTGGTCTGAATTATGACCTCATATCATAGGTGGGGGGTTCTGATAGTGACGTCATTATTAGAGGGAATCACCTGCTCTTTCAAGGGGGCTGGGCGAGTCCGTTCTGGTTCCTCCTCCACCTGTTGAAGTGCGTGCGTGCGTGTGTATGTGTGTGTGCGCGAGTGTCTCGGTGTATATAAGGACCGGCGGGATGTCTCCGGTCTGAGCTCCGCGGACATGATGCTGCCGTTCGGTCTGATGCTGCTGCTGCTGCCGGTGGCCGCCGACCTGCTCGGTACCGCCGCTCCGCAGCAAGGACCAGCGCTTGGTTCCGCCTCGCAGGTCCACCTCCTCCTGCATCGCGGACCGGAGTACGGGGCTCCCGGTATAGCCTTGGCCCGGTCCGCGGCGGAGGAACCGGCCGGCTCCGGAGGGGAGGAGAGGGAGGGAGCTGAGCATCATCACGGCGGCGGGTACCGGGTGGTCCAGTGGGAGTGGAGCTACGTTCAGACCCCTTACATCATCGCCACCTGGCTCCTGGTGGCCAGCCTGGCTAAGATATGTAAGTCTGCTTCTTTGTGTGTGTGTGTGTGTGTGTGTGTGTGTGTGTGTGTGTGTGTGTGTGTGTGTGTGTGTGTGTGTGTGTGTTTCAAGATGGAGCTGTACCTGTCCCTTTACCTGGAGTTTTATCAGGACCAGACTTGCTGCCACCAGGTCAGTGACTAGCTCCAGCTGCTGGGGGCCCTGGCCCTGCTGACCCCTGATAGACTATAATCCCCTGAACCAGAAGAGGAACCTTCTGATCCAGTAACAGATGGGTTTTAGAGCATTTAACTTACAAACAAGTCTCAGCTAAGGTTCTGTTGGTTCTGATCACATGCTAAACCCTGATCCAGCTCACCCTGAACCTGGACCTCCATGTGTGGATTTGCTTTTTGGATGATGGAGCACTCTTCTTCTGTGGTTTCCATGCAGGAGCATCAAACTCACTCAGAAGGATTGCATTTAGCTTAATGACTAATTTTTACACAGATGAATTTGCTGATTCAGCAGTTTGGCTTTGACCCCGCCCCCTGTGTCTGATTGGCTGATGACCATGTCCTTCACTGGTTGATGCTATGAATAATTCAGACTTTTTCAATGTGTGTGAAAAACACCTTTAGTCTGTTAGAACTGCTGTGGAGCTGAAGGAAGTTCTCTGAAAGATCAAGGTTAGAGTTATGACTTTTTTATGTATAAAGGTAAATGGCCTGTATTTGATATAGCACCTTCTAGGTTTCTACAGCACCCCAGGGCACTTCACAACACATTCAGTCTTTCACCCATTCACACGCTGGTGGTGATGAGCTACATTGTGGCCACAGCTGCCCTGGGCCACACTGACAGGTGAGGCTGCCCAGCACTGGTGCCACCAGCCCCTCCAACCAGCGCCAGCTGGCTAGGTGGGTAAAGTGTTTTGCCCTAAGACACAATGACTTTAACAGATGGGGCTTGAACTTCCGGTTATGGGGCGGGCACTTAACTCCTCTGCCACTGTCGCCCCTTTAGTTCTGTGATCTACACAAAACAGGTTCATGATGTGGCACAAAAACACTTGATTCAATTTAATTCAGTTTATTAATAAAGCACCAAATAAGAGTCATCGCACGGCACTAAAGCAAACATTCTAATTGAACCTACTTAAACTGAGTTCATTATGCCAATTAGTTAAAAGTTTCCTATGTAAGGAAACCCAGCAGACTGCATCGAGTCACTGACTTGTTGTGTCAGAGACTTTAAAGCAATCCCTCCGTTAGAACCGGAGGGATATCACTCTTACATGAAGCAATCTCAACTGAGTTATTCTTGACAGTTTCAGTACCTCCCACAATGAGCTGTTTCAGGGCTCTGTCACTTTAAGGCAAACAAGCTGTTTCTGGCCCCGCCCACCCATCCCTGATAGGCTGGGCATTTACCACACATAAAAATGGGGAATCACATTCCTGCTTTGTCTATCCACAGCGTTATAGTTAAAGCGCTACATCACCTCCAGATGATTTAAACCCGGAACTCACAACGTGTCCTACATGCACCCACACGTGCATGGTAGTTTATAAGCTACGTAAATCTTGGCACCACACTGGTTACAGGACAAACCAACTTCTGATTTAAGCTAGTTTATGCTTCACTATGACAGAAACATAAAAGTCATTATTAGATCTCCCTCAACTGCTGATTTGAAACAAAGAGTAGGTACAGCTTCCTCCGTCAGCAGAAGCTCAAGGCTATTCATGTTGTATCATGTCTGAGGTTTTCAAAAGTGTTCTGACCCAAACAGACCCATACTGAACCACTCAGCGGTAATGAGGCAAAAGCAGTTTGCCTCAAAGTGGTCCAGTATTTTTTGTAGTGCAACATTTGCTGATTATTGCTGGGACATGGTCATCAAACATAAAGTTGTAGCATTAGCCAAAGCGTCTTGCATGGTTATTCATCCTCCCATCATCTTCCTCTTACCCGGAGTCGGGTGGGAGGGGCAGCAGAGAAGCCCAAACATCCGTCTCCCAGGGGAATATAAAGCCATTCCCAGGCCAGCCAAGAGACATGGTCCCTACAGTGAAAACTGCATCCCTGTTTTGATAAACAAAATGGATCCTCAACAATTTTGGTGGGTGGGGAATTGACAGCTGAGGGGGGGTTATATGCTGCAGCCTAACCCTAATGGAGACTTTTTGAAAAAGCTTGTTTTAGGCGTATAATTCCTGAAACCGAACATGACGGAAAACAGACGGATGGTTTTATTTGGAGTGTTTATAGAAGCAGTAGAGACCCACAAAAGGATACACAAGGTAAACAGGAAGAGAAACTCTTCTGTCATTCAATCAAAACTCAGACAGAAACAAACAATTCCGGTTCTATAAATCACAAGTACACCCACACACACACACACACACACACGGGTCCCTGGTCCTCATCTTTAATCTTCACAAAAAAGAAAGACACGTCTGTTTTCTTCATGATTCACTTATAGCTGCTGCTGCTGGTGACCTGGGGTGGGGGGTACCACGGTTCTGCTGCAACACATGAATCACCTGGAACATCACTACAGGCTGCATCTTTTGGCTCCTGGCTCTGGTGTCTGCTGAATCTGTTCCTGGTTCTGAAACACCTTCAGGTTTTGATGATCTACAGCAGTGGATCCAACCTTTTTTCACGAACAGACAAGTCAGGGCCCCCCAACCCAAACCCTAACCCATGCACACAATTAAAAGTGAGTAATTAAAAACTTAATACAGACGTACAGAGTCATGCCTCTTACACAGAATATTGATTAGGTGTGTTATTTGGATTTTATACATGTAATTTTTACAAACATTATCTTGGTAACCTCACCATCTCAGCACTGACAAAATTTTGTGGTGCACCCTCTTGGGGGGGTCACAGACCCCAGGTTGGGAACCAGAACCACTGATCTACAGGACAGTTTTAGGTCTGAGTCTTTAGAATACTATTTCAGACTGAAGATCTGCAGAGATCAAATCCAGTTTCCTGTCAAACTGACTTCTTCTGGATTTCATCAATCCAGTAGAAAGGACTGAACCAGACCTGGTCTCTCACACTTAACAGAGAACTGATGGAAAATGTCTCTTAGAGACGTCTTGAGTTTACTGAGTCACCTGCAGGTCCAACAGGAACCAGGTCAACCTGGTCCGAACTAAGTGAAAGATGGGTTCTGGGGCTTAAAGACACAGAGAGAACATTCAGTTGCTTCTGACCTGTAACTGGACTCGTCTAAACGGGTCAGATTCAGGTCCATGTGGACTGGAGATGCTTTTGGGGAACGTTGTCAGCATCATGGAGCTCCTGTTATGAAGCTTCTAGGTCCAGAGAAACCAGTTTGGGTTGTATTTATGAGGAACGTGTGATGTTCTGCAGAACCAGAATGGATACAGGCCACAAAGTTTTCCTGGTTCATGATGATGACTGGCTGATCAGTCGATTAGGTCTATGTGTTAGATGGAAACACTGCAACCATGCAATCATAGCACACCTGCAGCTGCTGCGCTTTCAGGTTTCCTGCAACCGGCTCCTTCCAGCAGGAAGTAGCCAGCAGGTGGGCTGATATTTGTTTGATGCGATGAACAATATGACATTTCTTGCCTACAACCTCTTTGGGTTAAATTAAATGTTCCCACTAGATCAGGAACATCTCAGCAATCCCTGAGCACCATAATTGATCTGTTTTGGATGACATCATTAATGACTATTGCCATCTTCCCCTTTGCCTCCACCTTCAGATCTGACCACTTCTTTTATGTTCACCACAGAGCTCTCCATCGCTCTCACAGCATTCACCGCTGCAACACCGTCCCACAAAGGCAATAAAATATTTGTCCATGCCTCTACCTCTTCCACAAGCACCTCAACTTCAGTCACCGTTAAATCACTTTTTCTAGACCTCTCGGTTGCCATGGTTACCTGTAAAATGTCACAGGTCAGTTGGCTTATGTTAATGCAGAATATTCATAAGAATCAAGATTGTTTTATTGTCATTGCACAGGTCTACAACGAAATTGTCTTTGCACTCACCTAAAGACAACTCTCGTAAGGAGGTAGTAAGATATAAATACACACACACACACACACACACACTGTCAGTTTAAGGTGCACCAATATTACAGGATTTTTTTTTTCTCAGCAGTTTTGATTACTCTCTGCAGGGCCTTCCTGTCAGCTGCAGAGCTGCTGCTGTACCACACAGATGCTGTTGGTCAGGACACTCTCTATGGAGCATTGATAAAACAACACCAGCAGTTTTTGTGGCAGGTCGATCTTCCTGAGGGCCAGGTCCTGTGCGTTGGCAGAAAGTGGGTGTGTAGGAGGCGGGATATGATCCAAAAACACTTGAGCAGATTTCTAGGAAGAGTGATTTATAAAGCTGGAATTGTGTTGAGCTGTGCATACGTGATGCTTATAGGTCAGAAAATTACTTTGTGTAAACTTTTTTTATTTTTGCTGAGCTTGAGTAGAATTTTAGTAAGGATCCTACAGCAGCAGGATAAATAATAACAATAATTAATAAATGAGGCCCCTGGTTCTGTTCAGCTGGAGGAGGCTGGGCTGGCCCCAGAGTGTGAAACATGAAGACACGATGTAACACAGATCAGTGACTCACCAGCTGCTCTGAAACACC
>SSNS01000111.1:1651677-1759177 GCA_006937985.1 Aphyosemion australe
GGGGGGGGGGTTCTGTGTTTTTTATCTCCAGACAGCTGTAGGTAAACAAGCCATCCAGGATTGAGATTATTACTAGTGCACGTCTTCAGCATATCCCAGAACATTCAACTCGACCCATACATCACAGCAATGATAATTACTATTTTCTTTCTCAAGACATCGAAACCAGAACCAGTGAGGGAAGATCTCCTGCTGACCCAACAGAACCTCCTTCGGCAGCCGTAACTCTACTGTTGGACCTTCGTCTCTCTTGTGGTTCTGGAGAGGTTCTTGCCCACTCTTCTGAAGGCCTGAGTTTGCAGGTCAAAGGTCAAACAAATTAAGAAGGTCTGAGAAGGATTCACGAGAATCCGACTCCATCTCCTGGTTATGGCATCGCTACATCAGATCAGCAGAACCCAACTGGTTCTGTCCTGTGGAAGCAGTGACCCATGTTCTGGATCTGTTTATCTGACCGAAACCTCTCCTTGCAGTGTTCCATTTTTCGAAGCGCTTCACCACCGTGGTACCAGAGAGCTGCATGCTGATCCTGCTGGGTCTGGTTCTGGGTGGAGTCGTTCTTGTAGCCAATAAGAAGCAGTTATACCAGCTTGACCCCGCCCTCTTCTTCCTCTTCCTGCTGCCGACCATCGTGGGTGACGCCGGATACTTCATGCCAGCTCGGCTCTTCTTTGACAACCTGGGAGCAATCCTGACGTACGCCGTGGTGGGAACGCTGTGGAATGCATTCTGCACCGGGTTCTGCCTCTACGCCACCAAACTGCTGGGCATCATAGGTGAGTGACAGGGTCAGAGGTCATAAGTGTTTTGACCCGGTCCTATAGAGTCCGTAACAGTCTGAGACCTGATCCAAAACCTGTGTGCGTGCGTGCATGCACGTGTATCTCTGTGTGTGTGTGTGTGTGTGTGTGTGTTGTATGTGTGTGCGTGCGTGCATGTGTGTGTGTGTGTTGTATGTGTGCGCGTGCGTGCATGTGTGTGTGTGTGTGTTGTATGTGTGTGCGTGCGTGCGTGCATGTGTGTGTGTGCTGTGTGTGTGTGTTATGTGCATGTAGACGTACACGTCCAGGCAGACCTGATGGACTTCCTGCTTTTTGGAGCTTTGATCTCTGCTGTGGACCCGGTGGCGGTTCTTGCTGTGTTTGAAGAAGTTCACGTTAACGAAACGCTCTTCATCATTGTGTTCGGAGAGTCTCTGCTGAATGATGCTGTGACTGTGGTGAGACACACACACACACACACACACACACACACACACACACACACACACACTAGTTTTCACCTGGTCCCTCATCACTTCTTCAACCCAACAAACACTTGAGCAGCTTCAGAGGACTAAAAGAAAATCCAAGTAGAACCAGTGCAGAAGCTCAGCAGGACCAGTCCAGAGGTCTGAAGGTAGAAATGGACTTTGGTATCTTGTTCCTCCATCATGGAGCCACAGAGGAGATCCATCTGGACTGAAACCACCTTGTTTGTAGGGCTGGCAGGACCAGAAGAGGTTTCTGAGAGGAACCAAGTAGTCCAGAAGAACCATCAGCACGTAGGGCCGAGTTTAGATGTCTACTGCAGATGTTTTTACATCTGAGATGTCAGATGGAGATGTCTGAATCTGGGTCAGCAGAATCGTCTCAGTTCAGCTTGTTACACCTGCTCCGCTGACGTGATCGGCTTCCTGGATGACCAACTGCAGACGCTGCAATGACTCAGCAAAAAAAAAGAAAAATGCTCCAACACATTCACCTACTTCATCATGTCAGGTGTGTCTGTGTTACCGTGGCAACAGTGAGACTTGAGAGGTCAGAGCATACTGTAGCTCTCTGAGCATCAGCTGTGGACTAATGTTGGCTCTGTTGGATTTCTAATTGAACACAGCTGGACAGATGCTGTTCTACTTTAGTCACGGATCTGAGAGGAGAAAATGGAAAGCTCCGGGTTTCCTCAGCAGTGTGTTGGGTTTGAGAAATCCTATTAATTACCGCTGTCTAACACACACACGCATGCACGCACACACACACACACACACACACACACACACACACACACACACACACACACGCACACACACACACACACACACACACAGCTCAGTATATGGCTTAATCCAACAAGAATCGGATCAGAACAAAGTGAGAACCTGGATTTGGAGCCCTGAACAGTCCGGGTCTGCAGAGCTGCAGGAATGTTTTTATTATGTAACAGCTTTTATTTTTAGGTTTAGTTTTCAATGTTTACTTTAAACTGGTTTATTCAAACCTTATTTTCATCCATCAACAAAAAGTTGTTGTTCTGTCTTCTGCAGGTTTTGTATAAAGTCTACATTTCCTTTGTGGAAGTGGGAGCAGCGAATGTGCAGACAGCTGATTACTTTAAAGGAGTGGGTGAGTCTACAGATAGGGACACACACCTGGGTCCTCATGTCCAAAGAGTCCAGGCCCACTAAAGGTGCTTACAGTTCTGGGTCTGCTGGAGACACTTAGTGGGAATGCTGGGAAAATGTTAATGATGTGAACGTAATTCCTGTCCCCAGCAGAGACAAACGATGAATCCATGTGAGTGCAGGAGCAAAGTGGAGAAAAACATCCCTTTAGCTTCATTAGAGGAAATTCCAGATGGAGCCATGTGAACAGAACCTGGATTTAGGGTTCGGACTCCAAGAAGAATCCTGTTATAGGAAGCATCAATAACACATTTTCTAACACCAGTAGAAGTATATATTGTAGTGTAATTTGACACCCAGTACTAATAAACACCATTGACCATTGGTTCAGAGAGGAGATTCATATGCGCAAGGCGTGCTAGCATCTATTAGCATATTAAGATGGGAGGGGGGGTGTCAGGGTAGGAGTCTGATATTTCCTCATGAGGATCAGGATGGGTTTGGATCCATGAGGAAGAAAAGATGGATACATCTGGATCTGTTTGGGCACACATTGTCTTTAAGTAGGAGATCCACACCAGTTCTGGACAAAAGGGACCTGGTAAAAACATGATGTAAAGCAGCCGTTTGTCTGTGACTTACCTCCTTTTCCTGCTCCTCAGCCTCCTTCCTTATCGTCAGCATCGGGGGAACTTTGGTGGGTCTAGTCTTTGCTGTCATCCTTGGATTCATCACTCGTTTCACCAAGAAGGTGCGCATCATCGAGCCGCTCTTCGTTTTCCTGCTGGTTTACCTGGCCTACCTAACCGCTGAGCTTTTCTCCTTGTCGGCCATTCTCTCGTAAGTTTTTTCAGATGTTTCACCACCTCAGACCTTCTGCTGTAGCAGCATCACTGTGTTTCTTCACAGGATGACCTTCTGTGGCATCGGAGCCAATAAATACGTAGAGGCCAACATCTCTCAGAAGTCTCGGACCACGGTCAAGTACACCATGAAGAATCTGGCTAGCATAGCTGAGACCATCATCTTCATCTTTCTGGGGATCTCAGCGGTGGACAAGTCCAAATGGGCCTGGGACACCGGGCTGGTTTCCTGCACCCTCATCTTCATCTTTGTTTTCAGAGCAGCAGGTCAGTCAGTCCTCCTGTTTTGCTGAAGGTCGTCAGACTTGTTAAAAACCTCTGAGCCTGAAGTCCTGAGAGACAGAAGCAGTTTAAGTTTCTAATATAAAAATGGATTTGATTTATAAAGCGCTTTTCTGGACACGCAAAGTGCTTCACAGAGAATCAACCATTCATAAATACCCTAGTGGTGATGGTAAACTACTACTACTACTACTACTACTGCAGCAGCGTGCCTATTAGTGGCCAACCCTCTCTACCTCCTGAGCCACCGCTGCCCCTAAAGTTTAAGATGTTTCATCCTCAAAGTTCAGGTGTGCTGTGAAAACATCTTCTGATCCATCTTCTTTATGTTTCTCTTTTTCATTCCAACAGCTAATCTGATATTTGCAGCAGTCATAGTTTACATGAAAAAAATGTCATCAATCTAAAACAGATGTTAAAGAGGCAGTGAACTATAGCTGCTGCCATCTAGTGGTCAGGTTGAAAATAACAACCTGAAACCAGCCAATGAGATGTGATGTGACTGAAGAGGAAGCTGAAACAGCTTCACCCTGAAGATCAAACGTCTTCATGATGTTTACAGTTTTCTACTTGTTCACTTCATGTTTTTATTTGTCTGACTCTTTGATTGGGCTGTCAGTCAATTCAAATGTTCAATCATTGATGCTCAGCATTGAGGTGGCCTCTGTGGAGAGGAACCAGCAGGTTGTTGAGAATGTTATCTCACTCTCAGTGAAAGATTAGATCTTATAAATAGATCTTCATGTAACCTTCTCTCAGGTGTGGTTGGTCAGACGTGGCTTCTGAACCGCTTCCGTCTCGTCCCTCTGGACAAGATCGACCAGGTGGTGATGTCATACGGTGGCCTGCGGGGGGCGGTGGCTTTTGCTCTGGTGGTGCTGCTGGACAGCGAGCAGGTCAAAGCCAAAGATTACTTTGTTGCCACAACAATTGTGGTTGTCTTCTTCACCGTCATATTCCAGGTGGGAGCAACACCGTTGCTAAGGCAACACACATGTCCAGGTGAGTTTCTGACTGTGTTTGTGTTTCAGGGTCTGACCATTAAACCTCTGGTGAAGTGGCTCAAAGTTCCTCGCGCCACCAACAGGAAGCCGACCATCAATGAGGAGATCCATGAGCGGGTGATCATGCCTGTTTCTTTATCTGCACCTGAAAAACGTGTTGAAATGAGTGTGTGACTGTGTGTTTGTTTTCAGGCGTTCGATCACATCCTGACTGCAGTGGAGGACATCGCAGGACTGCAGGGGTACCACCACTGGAGAGACAAGTGAGTCCCGTCAGCATCAAATCAGCAAGGTCTGCTACCTACAGAGGATTTACCAGCCTCTGCGTGTGCATGTGTGTGTGTGCGTGCGTGTTTGTGTGAATAGGTGGGAGCAGTTTGATAAAAACTACCTGAGCAAGCTGCTGCTGAGGAAGTCCATGTACAGGAGGAGCGAGCTATGGGAGGCCTATCAGAAGATCAACATCAGAGATGCCATCAGTGTCATTGACCAGGTGATGAAGCTCAGTAATCTTGAGCAGCGTCGTGGTGTTTATGAGGTTCCACATAATGCAACGTAGGATCTCAGTCAGTCTGGTCAAAACCCTTTAGAGAAGAAACCTGATGTAAGTCTGAGCTGTGACCACTAGAGGTCACTGCAGCTTCAGGTCATCCATGTTTTAACCATGTAGGGATGAAGGTTTGTGACTCTGACCACTGAAATAAAAACACTGGAACGGATTCTATTGGTGGTCCGTGAGTAATAATTATAATAATATTTTAATGTATTTTTCATTCTGGAAGAATGTGACCACAAAAGAACAAGCAAACTAAAGAGATTAAAAGTAAAGTACGGTAGATAAAGTTCTACTGTTATAAATACATGTTTGTGGTCCAGGTCCGTGATAGTGCCCTCAGAGGGGAGATCACCCCACAAGAAGCAGAGAAACACCAGGAGATTCCACTGCGAGTAATTTGGAATCATAGGCTGTTCAAAGAAGATCCCGCCTTTCTCGCCTCTGATTGGTTAGAAGGGCTCTCCTACAATTGGCTATTTCATTTAGCAGCAAACCATCTTCCCTGCTAAGTGCAGACTGTCCTCCTGCCACCAACAAAACAGCTGTTTTGGGGAGTTTTGTAAAAAAAACTTAGCACTGTAATAACCATTCTGTCCTGTTTTGCACATGAGGTTTTTTTTCTGTTTCTTTTATTTAAAAAAAAAACAGAAAAAAAACATGTAAAATGTGAATAACTCTTATTGCATTTATCACACTGTTGGAATTCCTTTATATATGTACATAGGATAAACATGTGTGCCTTACCTGGGTATGAAATATAATAAAACTGCCCTATTTTGCCCAGCTGTGTGCAGCAGGTCTGTTTCTGTTCTAGAATAATGAAAACTGGTGAAAAATATGTCTAAATCATAATCAGCTTTGAATTAAATTTAGATTAAATGATACACATTTAAAGAGATGATGACAGATGTGTCCTAAATTGCAAACAACTGTAAGCTATTAAAATCAAGACATATATTATTAAGATAACCCCAGTGCTTGAGAGCCAGCAGGTAAAGTAAATCCAACAGTGTGATAAATGCAACAAGATTTATTACGAGTTCACATTTGACGTTTTTCAGATTCTTTTATAATAGAAACTGAAGGTGCTATGTAGCAAAACAGGACAGCATTGTTTTTATAGTGCTAGGTTCACCTTTTCTTCAAAAAACTCCTCAAGATCTGGCTGCAGACATAAAAAAAACCCTGCAACGAGGGAAGACGGTTTGCTACATGAAATAGCCAATCGTAGGAGAGCCCTTCCAGTCAATCAGAGGCGAGAAATGCGGGACCTTCCTTGGGCATTCTACGATTCCAAATCATGCTTCCAGGGCAGCCATAAATACAGACCACATATAGCACTGACCAAGATGGCTGCCCAAATCTCATCTTTCTAACTAGATGGCACCGTGGATCATCATTTCAGTGTTTATGTGCCTCTGATCTGTTTAACGGCAGGAAACCAACCTCTGACCAGTGTGTGTGCGTGCGTGCGTGCATATGTGTGTTTGTGTGTGTGCAGGGTGGAAATGTCCTGACTTCAGCCAGACTGTCTCTACCCTCCATGGCCAGCAGAGCCTCGTTCCCGGAGGTCACCAACGTCACCAATTATCTGTGAGTCACTTCTAGAACCAATCCAGGAATTAGCAACATCCATAGCTTGAGGAGATTCCAGCTGGAAACAAAAATATTGTGTGATGTCATGGAACCACAGCTGCAAACAGCTGGTTTGGTTCTTGAGGCTGATGGGGTCCAAACCTGAGATCAGAAAGATGTTTAAGATAACCACATGAACCAGAACCTGCTGAAATGTCACATTGCTGTTCTAGTGAGTGTGTAACTGTGAGTTGTTGACATGTTCTAGGCGTGAGAATGGCAGTGGGGTGTGTCTGGACCTCCAGGTGATTGATAACATTCCCGGATCTAAAGTGGAGGAGGACATGGAGACACACCACGTCCTCGCTGGCAACCTGTACAAACCCAGGAGACGAGTAAGCTTCCAACCTGTCCTCTGGAGGTCCTAAAGTCTTTGTGTTCCAGAAACTCAGGGTCAGGGCTGCAGAGCAACCTAGGGGAACACACTTACATTACTATGTTTGGGTTCTGTTTATGTTCTGTCCAGTACCAATCCCACTACAGCCGTCACTTCATGCCTCTGGGGGAGAAGGAGCGCCAGGACCGAGAGGTGTTCCAGAGGAACATGAAGATCCGAATGGAAACATTTAAATCCACCAGACACAAACGACACAAAAAGGAACGAAGTCTGAAGAAGGTGAGGATCTGATCAACCTCAACAACCCTCGTTTTTTCTTTTGAATTTTTTATTGAGCTTGTGAAGTGCCTGGTGATTTTTATCTTGAAAACCCTTTCTTCTTCTTCTTCCTTCTGCAGCACCGAGGGTCCGACACCAAGGATGACGGTGGCGACAAACCCAGACGCAACGTGAGCTGGCAGGACAAAGGTTAGACACATCAGCAGCTCTATCTTCTCCACTGATCAATGATCCGATCAGCTGTCCCGTAACCTGTGATTAGTCACCACAGCTGGAGCTTCCTGACAGCCAGCTGTTGTTCTGTGTCTCAGATCCGGTGGTGGTTCCAATGGAGCCAGAAGACACCAAAGCCGAACACTCAGACCCTGAGAAAGAGGAAGATGTTGGCATCGTCTTTGTCGCTCGTAAAGCTGAAACACCTAAACAGCGACCCAAATCAGGTAAAATCAGGACAAAGTTAATTCCTCTGCATGAACTTGTGTGGGGTACGATCACAGCTGAACTCAGGTCTGGGCCAGAAATCCCAGATTGTCCCTCATCCTGTCTCTGAGGCCAAGACGTTCTATGGAGAAAACTCATACTGGCTCATTTATTCATTATTTGCTTCTGTTGGTCGTTATTCAAAGCTGTGAGGTGAGATCAGATCAGCAGGTCCAACTTCTCCTGCTGGATCAGCTCTTCTCTGATATGAAATGGGACTGGAAGGTGAGCTTGAAACCATTGAGAAGAAGAGGATTTCACCTCCAGCCTAAAGTCAGCAACAGTTCCAGCGACTCCAGCTGGTTGATTTATAAATACGATGTTTCTGTCTGGTTTTGTCCAGCTGCTGAGATGATTCCTGTGGCTCAGTTCTGGTTCTTTTTTTAGAAAACCTTCAGCAGGACTTAGACTTAAATATTTCAGGGTTTAGGACACTAAACGTATAGGTTCATAAACTCAATAAAGTCAGTCAGATCTGATGAAAAATACGCATAGACGGATAAACATGTCATTGGATGGTGGACAAGATCAAAGTGTAAAATCCAGACTGTTGTCATGGTAACTAAACAGGTCAATGCTATGGTAATGACTGATTCCAGTTTAGGATGAAGTGACTCTTCTGAACCAGGAGTCAGAAGGGCTGGTTCAAAAGTGATCTGTGTGGTTTTTGTTTGTTCTCCATCAGTTCCTGCAGCTCTTGATGTGTGTCAGAGTCCACCAGCTGCCCCCTCCCCGCCCCCCAGTGAAGACAACCATCTACCATGGAAGGCTGGTGTGGGCTCGCCTCCCCCCTGTGTGTCTGTGGAGGCCACAAAGATCATCCCTGTGGATCTGCAGCAGGCCTGGAACCAGAGCATCTCCTCACTGGAGAGCGTGTCATCGCCGCCTGCTCCTGCTGAACCCCTCCACCCCCGCGTCAGCGCCCTCTCCAGGTTGGGAGGACCTCGCCCAGCCTCTTACACTCCACCTAGCAGCAACACCTCCATCAGAGCTCCAGGCCCACAGAGTTCATTCTGCTTTCCAGAGAAGAAGAAGGAGGTGCAGGAAGAGGAAGAGGAGGAAACAGGGGTGTCTCAGGAACTGCAGCCACTTATGTCAACCTCGAGGCACCCTGAGCCGCTACCACCTCACCCCCCACCTCCTCCTCCTCCGCCTGGCCCAGGGAGGAGGAGGAACCCCTGTGTGTACCTAAGGAGCCTTGTGACAGCGTCCCCACCTGGCACCAGTGAGCTGCACAGCCGTCGCCCCACCCAGCTGTGAGGTTGTTCCAAAATATCCTTCACCTGTGGTGCAGGGTGGAGCTACAGAGACTACAGAAAACACACACACACACACGCGGACATGATCAGACACCCCAGCTAACAGGTCAGGTGAGGTGATGGTGTCAGCAGGTGGTGTTAACCTGACTGAATCATCATCATCATCATCACCACCAGCCTGATCGAGTTAGACAGCAGGTTGATACTTCTTGTCTGTGGCCATCAGCCTTCCTGCTGACTGGTGTTTTCCTGTTAGGCACCACCCCCTTCCATGATGTCATACATGAAGAACTACGCGGCAGGAACCTTGTTGTCCACTTCAGCTAGATTTATACCTGGTGGAGGATTCTTGTGACTCCTGATGGGTTCTAACCTGAAAAGTGTTTATTTTATTAAAATGTTACAAACAGAACCTGACCAGGTGTCCCACTGCTCCTCCCACCCACTGGTTTAGACAGATGAGGCTGCTGTCAGACAGGTGTTTCATTAAAATGTTTCAAAACAGTCTGTCTCTCTTCTCTACTATGATTCAGTTTGTGTGTGTGTGTGTGTCTGTCTGTGTGTGTATGTAGAAAACAATCATCTCTGACCTAATCAGGTCTGCTATGACTTACGTTGATCTCGGGGGGGTTGGACTTTCTGTATTAATGTCATGACTTTGCGAAGTGAATGAACTCCTGCGGTGCAACAGCGTGGAACAGCATCAAGGGTTCAGTTCCTTTCTGAGCAGAACCTCATCAGAACCTAACATTTTTATGTTGGCTGCTGTTTGGTGCATATTGCTCTGCTGGTGGTTTTTCTGGTTCTCAATTTCTCCACACTGATGCAGGAATGTGCTGATCCAGATCCTGGCACAGACTGTGATGTTTTGATCCAGGGTTAGAACATCAGTGGCAGAGGAGGTAGAGCAGGTTATCTAGCAATCGGAAGGCTGTAGGTTCGATCCCGGATCCCGGCAGAGAACAACAGAGTTGCTGTTGTGTCCTTGGGCAAGACTTTACCCACGTTGCCAGCTGGTGGTGGTTGGAGGGACCTGTGGCGCCAGTGTGTGGCAGGCCCCACCTCCGTCAGTGCACCCAGGGCTGTTCCTTGTCTCTTTAAGAAAAAAGCCCAAGCACTGGGTGTTTTAATTATTTTATCTGATTTGTGTATCCATTTTTAGCGCTGTTCAGCTACTTATGGAAAAATGGTAATTGGACTGTATTTATGCAGCACCTTCTAATTCAATTCAGTTTATTTATATAGTGCAAAATCACGATGGATGAACAAGAGTTCTACAACCCCCAAGGCTGTTCACAACACAACAATCATCCACCCATTCACACGCAGCTTATGTCATTAATATAATTTTGTTTGTATAGGATACTATTTTCTGAGTATGTATACATTTTTACTGACCTTATCTTTCAAACGCTTGTATAAATCTTTATTAATATGTAACTGAGAACAGCTGGGGTTCAAATAAAGTAAAAAAAAAAAAAACACTTTCGCGCGCCAACGTTCGAGGAGGAATGGTGTGGGTGTCCCCGAAGGCCTTCCATGGAGGTACCACCTTTGGGTACCACACACACACACCCTGACCCTTCTACAGTCATTGACACACACACACACACACACCTGCGAGAAGCCGCAAGTAACCCAGAGTAGGTGAGTAATGAGTAATTTCATTTATATAGCCAATGGTAATGAGCAAGTAGATTAGTTGGTTAGCGGATAGCAAAATAATGCTAGCTTAGGTTAACATGTTAGCGCAACTTTTTTTTTATTTAAATGACACGATTTAAGTTTTATTTACTCGTGAGTTTCTCTAAGCAATATTACTGTAAGCTTCCTACCCAGACCTGGTTCTGCAAGGACTGGCAGTTACACCAACATTATTATATCATGTAGTCACTCAATTATTAGTTATTTTGTATCGAAGGGAGAAAAGAAAGAATCCGAAACAACAGCAGAACAAAAAGAGAACTGATGGGAGTAGGACTCGATCAGGACCTGTTATTGCTCCATGACCTGTAAAACATCTCAGCTATTCACACAGGTAGATTTACCTGTGACCAGTTAAAATCGTTGACTGTACATAGGCTGCAAAATGGACGAACCCTCCGCGCCATCACCCGTAGGTTTCTGAAGAGCTGAATTGATGCCGGTTCCCACCACCGCCATCTTGGCCGCGTCATGCATCTCATCACTCCTGGAAGATACAGAATTGGAGCTGAGAGCTGGGCTGTGTGGGGTCAGATGATTGACACCCATCAAACTCTGAGCCGATGTAGCTATGAGCTAACTGAAGCTAACGGATGCTGGCAGGCGCATTTATTCAGAAAATTGTGGTTGAGCGACTCTGCTACTCTCTTCCTTCTAGGCTGTAACACCTAACTTGAAGCCGAGGCTGACCTTCCCTGAAGCAAGCAGGAGGGCAAAATGCTAGAGCTAGCGCTGACAGCTCATCTGCCAGTCAATCAAAAGGACACGCCTCTAATTAGTCATCATTTCAAGCTTTAAAGGTCAACTTTACTCATATTTTGAATTACATTTGCAGTGGTCTCTAGTAGGAATGAATGCCTTGTAAGTCGTACTCTGAAGAAAAAAGCTCGAGTGCACCTGTTCAGATCAGAACTAAGCTGAAGAAGACAAGATTTGGAGTCTTATTTTCTGATATTTGGACATCTTTCCTATGATTGGCTAACAGCGATGCAACTCTACCACTAACTCTGTTTGCTCTGCAACACTGATGATGATCTCCACAAATAACTCAAGACTGAAGGAGGTCTGCTGTGTGGTGGAGTTGCTAATGCTAACAGTTAGCTTCTATTAGCCAAGACATTCTCTGCTGTTTCCTGGACGCTAAACCAACAACAGCCTTCCCCGTTGCGAGTCAAGATGGGCTTTTCTGTCAGGCTTTTCAAATCCGAGCGTTTCATTTTCTATTTTCAAGCCAATGCAGGAGATAGGTGTACAAGACTATGTTCAGCCTGCATGACAAACTCAGAGTAACCGATTATAATCAAAAATAATTATTAACAACATTTTCTTTCAGTGAAGTTTACCTTTAATTACATCTAAATGATGAGTTACAAAAAAATTCACCCAGCTCCAGAGTTGTCACGATAGTTAAAGCGACATATTAAACCTAAAACAGTTTTAAAACAGTTGATCAATCTGTGGAAAAATTCCTTCTTCAATAGCTGGTCCATGTTTTACATGGAGAGTACCAGCGCCTTCCAATGTGCTGTTGCATGTTGGTAGTGTTGCTGTTGTATTTTATTTTAGTTGTACACAACTTGCCTTTAATCCTGATAAGTAAATCCCACGCTCAGTGGCTGAAGCTTAGAAACAAGCTGCCGCCGTTATTGTTTTGTTTTTTTTCCACTGGTCCATCCCCTAAAGTGTCCGGGCGGCATGCACAATGTTTATATTCCTGCCACCCTTTGTGACTGTTTTTCGGCATTTATTATCGTTTATTAATCACGATTCATCGATTAAATGGTGAATTGGCACACCCCTATTTAAAAAACCTGAAGCAGATTAAAATTCCTCCTGCTTTGTCTTGTGCAGCAATCAGACTGAAGGTGAGCGAGGTACAGGTGTGACATCATACTAAAGGTCTGGACCCTCATTTATCAGCTGTTCTTTTGCACAGATCTGTGCGAATTTTGTGCGTAGGATCAGTTTTTTACATAGTGTGGTATTTACCATCTTGTACTTGTGCGAAGAAACTTTCTTAAATATAAGAACAGCTTTAACCATATGCACAGCCATCTAGTGGTGGAACCGGGGAACTACTGAATTACTGAAGGTCCCCACATGTTCCTCACCCACAAATTAATTTACCCAATAAGTAATTATGTCTGTGGAGAAACAGCTTTATCACATAATGGTTAGAACCTATAAAAGACACCTGTGACTGACGAGAATTTAACATTGTAGCATGGCTGATCTTATGTGGGACATTGTGACAGAGTGTGAACTTCATGTGTCTTCCATAAGCTCACTGATCTGCTTGGAGAATGCAGAGTAGGATTTATCAACAGTAGATTTCTGAGGAACATGTGTACGACTGGCCACCACATGAATTATAAATCAGGATTTTGGCCGTGCGTGTGAACATTTTAAATTTCATTCATAGAACAGAATATAGGGCAGTTTCTGCCAGCGTTTGATAAATGAGTTTTTATTCTCCTGTCTTGTTCAGAGCTGTTTGATTGTCTTCGATCTTTAAGGAGGAGCAGGAAGACGTTTTACTCACCAGCTGCTCTAGATCAGCAGCTGGTTTAACCCCTCAGCTGTTAGAGCTTCTGATCTGAGTCACGGCCACTCCCTGTGCTATGCTGCTGCTACACTCTTCACATCAGACCATTAACCCACACAACTACAGAACAAAATCAGGAGCACCACGATGATGTTTCAGTCCTCTGACGTGGAACACAACCATCAGAGAGCCTGGGCCCTACAGCAGACTGAGGAAACGAGGCGTTTAATGAGGAGCTTCAGCCTCCACGCGCCTTGCAGCTCCTCATCAAGGCTCTGCTTCACCCTTTGGTTGTTATGAATCATTTGGATGATGCATTTTCCTTTCAAAACGTTTCAACATCTGCATCAACATCAGATCCTTAAACAGCATCAGTAGGATGGTTGTTCAATACGACCAGGACGTTAACCTGAATGACGTTTCTGGATAATGGCAGCAGGCTGTTGGAGCTGCAGCAGATAAAACCAGTTTTTCTTTCATCATGTAGTCTAGATAAACATAGCCTTGTTAGATCCCACCCACATAGAAATTAAATCTGCCTTTCATTAGCGTCTGAGCTCCTCGTTCTATCGCTTCACCGGCCGCCAGCTCTATACTTGCATCCTTCACCCTCATTAGGGTCACGGGGAGCTGGTGTCTGTCGCTCCAATGGAACTGATCAATGATCAGCTGAGGTGTCAAAAGACAAAATGTTTGTGGAAGTTCTAGGAATTAGGTGGTAGCAGAAAGTAAAATACTTGTAAGTTAACATCTTTTTAATGGCAGCGGAAGAGTCATGCTGCTGTTAGCTAATCAGAGGCGATATTATAAATATTAATGAGTAAGACTCCAAAATCCTGTTGTTTTCTGTGCCCCACTCCTCCAACTAACTTCTACTTCCTGAAACAGGAATAGCAGAGATTTTCTGCCACAGAAAACGACTCATCAGGGCAGTCATTCATATCAGACCAGAGCAGATTTATTGAAAGAAAAGAAAAGAAAAAATATAACTGTATGGTTCCTTTAATAATAATAATGGATTGGATTTATATAGCGCTTCTCAAGGCACTCAAAGCACTTTCCATTATTCATTCACTCTCACATTCACACTGCTGATGATGGTAAGCTACTATGTGGTCACAGCTGCCCTGGGGGGATCTGACAGAGGCGAGGCTGCCATTCTGTGCCATTGGGCCCTCTGACCACCACCAACACAGGCAAGTTGGGTTAAGTGTCTTGCCCAAGGACACAACAACAGCGACAGACTGAGCGGGACGTGAACCTGTGACCTTCCGATTGCCAGGCGTCCACTTAACTCCTCTGCCACCATCACCCTCAATAAATAAGCATTAATTATGCTTCTATGAACTGAGAATTATTATATCTGAAAAATACTAAAAATAACATTTGTTAGTTTTCGGCCCTAGCTGATGTACAGACAGGCACATTTGTTTTTACTTTTCTGAATACAGTTTCTGCTCCGCTGTGGCTCAGTGAGCTGGACTTTTCCTGTCAGTGTCTCTTTAAACAGTTCTTAAACACCTTAGAGCTGTGCTGTCTGTAGAGAGCTCTGATCCTGGTTTGTCTTCGGATGTGATCAGAGTTTTTTCTGTGTGAAGACTCTGATCCAGCCTGCAGTTCCACATCCGGACTTTGAGATCAGTCCTGCTCTGTATAATTACTGCTGCTGTGTGAACTGACAACAGCTCAGCTATCAAAGACTGCATCGCTCAGGTTTGATGGAAAATTACAACTCTGTGCTCGGACTGACAGGCGGCTCATTGCAGAAGAATGCGTGCAGGTTTTCCAGCTCACAGAACAATTCCTAGGCAGCCAATGAGGAGCAGGGCCAGGCCCGCAGCTAAAGCCTGGCTGAAAGGCTTTTCTCTGCTCAGAAACACAAGGACCTCCCAAACAGGCGGCTGCATTCCTGGTGGTTGGAGTCTGGATTACTGAAAATGATTTTTACCAGTGGGAATGATCCAAACAATTTTAATTAATCTCTTTCTCACACACATACACAAATATTTTTTATCATGTTCCAGTGATTCAGTGTGTTCCCCTCTATCTGGTAAATGTTCTACCTGTTTTCTACACCAGTAAATAAACTTTATAAATGTGTGTGGCTTTGGGCTGTGAAAGGCGCTGGTACTATCCTCCCTGGATCTGATGGGTGGATTGTTTTTTAGTTTCTGGGTCTGATAAATTAATGTGACTTTGTTATCAGGATGTGGGTCCATCATTAACTCAATGCTGATTGTGAATCTGCCTTTGCGAGCTTTTCCCTCTGCGACACACACAAACCTACTTCCTGTGTGGATGTGCGTCTACTCACCCGGATCTAAACAGAGGGTAGCCCACACGCTAGTTTCAATCAATTGACTTTAAAGATTATTTTTCTTTGTGTACATTGAGTTTGTTTTTCTGAACTGGGCTCTGCTTGTTGTGCCTGGTGCAACTGAACATAGATCTATCATATTTCTGCATTTTTTGAGCTTGTGGATCCTGCAAGGCACACCTGTGAGCTGTTATGTAATGAGAGATGCTTTAGTGAGAGATGTAATCCAGTAGCCTGGCAAGCCATCCTATATATGTGAATATACTGTATAGTCTGGCCATGACTCATAGACAGATCTCAGTCGTGGGGTGGGATCTACGGTTGTCTTTCACACTGTCTCCACATGCTATTGGACAACAAATAACATGACGTACTCACCGCTACGGATGTCAGTCAAAGGGTCAGCTCGCCACACTGTCAAAGACGATGCAAATACATCCTTTTTCTAAATAAAACTTAAGTACCTCTATCTGCTCTTGACTCAAAGAAATGTCTAAATAGTCCAAAGTTGATGCCAAAACTGTATTGAACAAGCAATCTCAGTTTTTCAGCTTTGTCACATAATCCCACCCACCAAACTGACAGAGCTCTGTGATTGGCATAACACAATACTGCTCAGGCCAATGGTAGACCTGCTGAGGCTCCTATGGAGCGTGGCTAGAACATGCAGAGCAAAATCATTTCGCTTCAGCTACTCTCTGTCTAGATTTCTAGGCTAGTAATCCAGAGCTTGATTGGCTCTTTGGCACACCAGGTGCATGTCATCGACAAGGTTTTTAACGTCCCTGCTGAATAACTCCTTATCATGGAGAGGTTCAGGTACTCCTGTAATCTTGGGGGCTGTGTAGTGTGGGGCATCGGCATCAATAGAGCTGCTCCTCATCATTGAAATGAGTCAGCTGAGGTGGCATTTGATTAGGAAGCCTCCTGTTTGCCTACCTCTAAAGGTTTCCCAGTGTTGTCCCACAAGGATGCAGGACTTACTGGAGGGATTATGTGACTTCTTTGGCCTGAGAGTGCCTGGAGACCCTCTAGAAGGGGATTGGGGAGAAACATGTCTGGACTTCTCTCCGGGACTTGTTTTCCCCATGACCATACCTTGGATAAGTGATAGACGATAAATGGATGGATGATGGATGGATGGTGGATGTTCACTTATTTAAAACATTTGATCAGATAAATATTCAGATGGGATCCAAGCAACATAATTGATGAGTAAATTAAAAGGGATCTGGTCTAGTGTTAAGGTCCACCTTTATCTTTCTATATCAAAGCTTTCACAGCCCTTCACCTTTACTGATGTGTGTACAGGTACCTTTATTCAATCAGTCTACTCACCTGACGCTGCCATTACAGAACCAGTAGGTGTCAGCAATGCCATTGGTCAAACAGCAGACTCCTCCCATCTTTCACACATCCCCACCAGCCTGTTCTGTGACTTCCTCTATTAGCGGCTCAGAGAAGTACTAGAAGCAAGGTGAAGGGATGATGTCTCAAGCCCGTCTGGGAAGTCAGTCTTCTCCAGCACAGAATACTGATGATCTCCAGACATCAGACACATGGAGATCTTCATGAATAAATCATGGCAGGGTCCTAATTCTTTCAAGACTGTTTTATTATACAGAGACCTGTTCAGCCCCTTCTGTTCTGTCCACATTCAGCAGTCACATAGAAGCAGGAAGGTTTTTGACCTCTGAACTTGCTATCAGGATCAAGTGTTGCATTGATGGAGTCCAGTGGGAAAAGCTGGCAGAGGCAGATTTTAATTAAAGCAGTCCACAGAGGCTGTTCAGAGGAGAGGCAGTAGGAAGCATCCTGCGACGAGACACCCTGCTGTTCAATGACAATGAATTATACAACACATTACAAACAACAAAAGTTGACCGCCGGGCCGCCCAGTTCAGTAAAACAAAACTAAAAACAGCAGTAAATGCAATAAAACCTTTGTGTCCAGGAGCTTCTGCAATCATAATTCAGCCCTAGTCTGAGTGGTAAGAAACTAGGTCTAATAACTTCAGACATCTGCGTTTCCTATTTAAAGGCCAAGTTCACAGAGAAACCATTTACTTGTTATTTTTAAACATGATAGGTCACTCTGAGTTTAAGATGCAGACTAAAGTCTTCTACCACTATTTCCTGCATTAGCCGTGATAGAAAATAGACGGTGAAACGCTCAGATTAGAAAAGACAGTCAATTCTACGTCACATTGAAAATTAGCCATCATGGACTCACCCATCTTGGCTTGAGACGCGGGGAAGACTGTTGTTGATTTAGCATTCATTAGAAAGCAGAGGACGTCTCGACTAGTATAAGCTAACCGTTAGCATTAGAAACTCCACAACATGGCAGAACTCCTTCAGGCTTGATATTGTGGAAATAAAACATCAACGTTGCAAAGTAATCAGTGGTAGAGTCACGTTGCTGTTGGCCAATGAGAGTTGAGATGTCCAAGTATCAGGAAATAAGACTTCATATCCTGCTGTCTTCTGCTCACCTCTCCTCTGGCACACTTCTACTTCTTGAAACAGGAGTGCCAGAGCCCCCCCCCCCACACGCACGCACGCACGCACACACACACACACACACATAGATTGACTCTCAAGTCATTAATTTATACTAGAGACCACTGCAAATGTGTCGAAAAGCAAGTTAACTTGATCTTTAATAGAGGCATCAGCAATGAAACCTAAATTCCTTAAACCAATGAGCCAAAAGTGACTTCTGTTTTATTTTTATTGACATGGACAGAGGGACTTCTTTGGGTGTTTATGTCAGACAGTTTGGGAGTGTTCACTTTGAGTGGATATAAGTTGTAACAGCTGTCCAACAACATGATTTAAAACCTGCACCAAAATGCTGGAAAAGTTCTGTTTGACTGCAGAAGAAAAGACCCGGTCTGACCAGGGGGGAGTAGCTACCTTGGTGGGCTCCTGAGTCTTTTTCCTGGAGACCCTTGTAGTTCCTGTGTTGCAGGGACAGCTTTTATAAACCAGTAACGGTATCCCACACTACAGTACGAGGGGAAACATCCTTTGTTTGCAGACTCAAAATCAATCATAGGCTCAACAGGAACAATCAGGCATAATCAATAGAAACAAATTTAGAATCTGCTGAGATGTTGGGTGGGACTCTATCAGATCCACCCCTTCATTGAAGTTGAGCTGCAGAGCTAATTCTGGTTCCAATGATACCCAGCAGCATCCTACAGGACCATGCAGAGATTAAAGTATCCGTGTTATGTAAAACAAACACTAATCTGTTTTTCTTTGTATTTGATTAAATTCCCACTTGTTTAAATTAAATTTATTTGTTATTCTATTACACAGTTTTTAGTCCTGTTTACATGCTCTTGGGTTTCTTTTTGAACCTGTTACCTCTGACCCAACCTCACATGGATGGATTGATGGATTGATGGATGGATGGATGGATGGATGGAGAGTTGCACACAAATTACTTTCATTTGGGGAAACCCGTGGTTCCTGCAGGGTTGATATAGTTGAGGCAGCTAGCATCTGTTATAGCATTTATGGATTGCTAATGCTAGCCAAGTTTGTTAAAACAGAACCAGGCCTGCTGCCCTAGCTCCCCTCACAAAG
This sequence comes from Aphyosemion australe, assembly GCA_006937985.1. Lineage (NCBI taxonomy): Eukaryota > Metazoa > Chordata > Actinopteri > Cyprinodontiformes > Nothobranchiidae > Aphyosemion > Aphyosemion australe. Next base: position 1,670,916 of record SSNS01000111.1, read on the forward strand.
ACCAATCACATCAAATATCTGTGACAACCACAGGAATGTTCCTGCAGGGGGAGCTGTCTTGTCTGTGGAACAAACCAGTTGGGACCAAATAACTAAATCTATGTAACAAACATAAAGAACTTGAATGTAAATTTCCTGGAAAGTTGTTGTAACTTGAGTTGTGATTGTGTGCAGCTGTCTGAGTTTCTCTGTGGCTGAAGTGTTCGCAGCTCCTGCTGGTCTATTTAAAGATCTAGATCCTGTCCAAAGAATGTCCTCTAAAGTCCTGCCAGCACCCTCGTGCCCTATGTGTCTAGGAGTCTGTGTTTCTAGTGCTTTGACTGCTGAGCATCGGATGTTGGCTAAGCATATTAGGGGCAGAGCTAACACTTTCTTAGACAATAGGGGTCAGAGCTAAAACTCAGTGAGTAGATGAAGGCTCTGAGGGGAATGGGGGTAGAGTTCATGCTTTCAGAGAAAAGGTAGAGATGCTACCTCCTAAGCATTTGGGGGGGGGGGCAAAGCTAATACTTCCTGAGCAAATTGGGAGTAAAGCTGCTACTTCCTGAGCAGCATAAGGGGCAGGGTTAAGACTTCCCAAACAGTTTGGAGGTGTAGTTAATACTTCCGGAGCAGTTTGGGGGTTAGAGCTGCTACTTCCAGAGCAATTTTAACACAAAGCTAATACTTCCTGAAAAGTTTTGGGGTGGAGTTAATTTTTCCTGAACAGTTTTGGGGTGGAGTTAATACATCCTGAGCAGTTTTGGGGTGCAGGTAGTTCTTTCTGAACAGAATGGGGTTAAAGTTACTAGTGGGCAGGGTCAATACTTCCTGAGCAGGTTTGGGACTGAGCTAATACTTTCTGAGCAGACCAGTGGCAAAGCTAATGTTTTCTGAGCTCATTGGGGGCGGAGCTGCCTGCAGCCTGAGAGGTTATGGATGTTTGTTAAACAGCTGATCTGCCCCTGTTGCCTCCTGCTCATTCGCAGCTCAACTCTTTTGTGTGTGGAGTTCAGTTTGGATTCGTCTGTTCTAAGAGAAGCCGAGTGGGATTTTAACTCCAGAAGGGGGTGAGTATTTTTCCTCTTGTGTTTCCAACGGTGCTGGGAGTCTGCAGCTCTGGCAGCTGCAGTGATTGAACGAAGACTTCTCCCCATGTTGTTTTCTGACTGAATATGTAAATAATGCCAGCAGCAGCCTCAGAAGAACTGTGTAGCTTGTTTATGTTGCTGTTAGCAGGATCCTGAGCTTTAGTGTTCAGCAGATGAAGTTCAGCTCAGGAATGTTGGGGAGTTTTCGAGAGCTGTGTCGTGGCAGGTAGATGTGTTGATAAGCGTGAGGAAGCTTCCAGAAACTCAACAGTAGATAGTTTTTATCAAACTTCAAACAAGAAATCTACTTCTAAAATCCCAAACCAGACCGAACGATCTCAGACTGACACCAACCCTCTGCTCCGTGGTTAGGGTGCATTTGTAGTGAGGTGTTGGGGAGGTGAGAGCCCTGCAGAAGAGCCAGGATCCTCCTCTGAACTTCACCAGGTTTACGACTGACCTAAACAATCTGACTCCTAATCAACAGAATCAGATTTCCACTCTGACAGATCCTGCTAACAGATTCACAGATGTAAACAGAGAAATAAGCTGGAGGCTGAGACGCTGCTGCAGGTGGCTGCTTGTCACACTGGGACCTTCATTTCACCTCCTCCTCCTCCTTGCTTTGACAAGGTAAACGTCTGAAGATCTCCGTCCTGACATGTTCTAAAATGTTCTGAAACATCCTATTATGCTGTGAAAGGTCATAACCCCCCCCAAACACCTTGAGATGCCCTGAAAATTCAGACGTACCCTAAAATGATATGAAGCATTCTGAAGGTGCTCCAGATGCTTTAGCTGCACATCAGAAGGTCCTGATGTTTTCTTCCAGAGCAGACAAACAGGAGCAGTCACTCACTAGTGAGTGAGTGAATCTGACCAGGAAACAACAATTCTAGGGCTTCAGACAGATGCTTGTTTATGCTCCATGTTACCATGGTTACGACTTCTGACTCACAGTAGTCTTCATCACAGCTGTCACCCCATCAGTGTGGGATCAGAGGCTTTCCAGTCTCCCCAGTGCTCCCATTATAGTGACAGGCAGGAGTGGGGGGTAGGGGTTACAGCTCCTGGAAACCAACACAAAGCCCAGAATGGGAACTGGTTTCTCTGGTGCTGCTGTGGAGACCAGCCTCAGAGACTGAACACTGACTGGATCAGCAACTGGAGAAGATCCAGGTGACAAACACAGGAGGTATTCTCCAGGTGGTAGACCCTCTTACTGTCCCCCTGTCCTCATTAGGGTGGCAGTAGCTCAGGAGGTAGAGCAGGTTGTCCAGTATTCGGAAGGTTGTAGGATCGATCCCGGCTCCCGGCAGAGATTTCTGCTGTTGTGTCCTTGGGCTTGCTGGTGGTCGGAGACACTGGTGGCGCCTGTGCTCGGCAGCCTCGCCTCTTATCAGTGCACCTCAGGGCAGCTGTGGCTACATTGTAGCTCATCACCACCAGTGTGTGAATGGGTGTGTGAATGGATGAATGATACACTGTAGTGTAAAGCGCTCTGGAGTCCTCTGACTCAGAAAGGTGCTATACTAGTGTATCATTGTCTCCTCTCCTTCCTGTCCTCACCAACCACCAGCAGTTGTATCAGTCAGAACAAGCATCATCCAGCTGAACACCGGCCCACATGTGGGATGTGTTGGAGGTTGAGGTGGGGATGGGGGTGTAATACATTCAACAGAAGACCTTCAATCAGGCAACCCATGTTTTTCACAATAAGAGCGTTTATGCAACGCTAAAACTATCCAGAGTTTAGCGACTCTCCAGGATCAGAGACATGTCCATTGTGTCCAACACCACAAGCTGCTGGACAAGCAACAAATTAGTTAAAGAGAATTTAAACAGATTCTGGTGGAATGGAATAAACCAGTTGAACACATTTATTAGATTATTTGAGTTGAATGAGTGAATCATGTGAGTTACTCCCTCGTGATTAAAAAGGTTTCAGATAGGGGGTTGAGTGGTCCACGTCCAACGACGTCTAACTACATCATCAGAGTCCTGCGATTGGAGCTCACAGTAAAACGAGCTCCAACTAACTAAAATGAAATGAGCACAATATGACAAGCAAACACAGGAAATTATGTTTCAGTCTTTCAAGGTTCTGCATGTCTTGGGAGGGTTTATTGGTCTGTGAAAGGTCACGGTAAGGTTTGGAATTGTTCACAAGAGAATCAGTTCTTTGCACTGTGGAGAGATTAATAAAACCTCTGCCAGCAGGGGGAGATGGAGAGAGAGGGGGCAGGGCTTAATACAAGTTAGAGCTGACAAGAAGAAAGGCTCACAGAGGGAGAGAGAGGGAGAGAGAGAACATGGTGTCAGACTGGAAAATGCAACTACAGGCTATGTGCAGGCAGCATGGTGAGACCACACACACACACAAACACACAATAAGAAACACACACACACTAACACACAATAACAAACATACACACACACTGTAGCAAAGAGTCAGCAGTAGAAGTGTGCAGCCCAAAACTGAGTGTGTTTCAGTGTAAATCTGTTTTGTTGGGGGAGGGGTCACTGGGGTGCTGTGTTCCCATCAAGGTGTGAGAGGTAGTCTTGTACTGAAGTGTGTGTGTGTGTACAGTTTGAAGCTGCAGAGGAGTGATACCAGACGATTTAAAGTGAGCTGTTTGTGGTTCGGTTTCATTCCTGTTTAATTGGCTAAGTTGAGATAAAAGTTTGAGTTTTCAGGTTCACAAAGTCTGATCTGACTCTGGATCACCATGGTAACAGAGACCGGACAGGTGTAAACTGAAGAATGAAATGTGCTTTTGATGCGTTTGTGTGTAAAGAAGCTGCCTCTAGTCCTGCTGATGACTGCTTCATTCATGCTGGACGTGAGTCATATAAACCAGAAAAGGTTTGACAATGAGTCACTGACTGAGGAGGATGTTGTATACTCACACACCTGAGCAGGACAGAGGTGTTGTTACCATTAGGACATGGTGGAAATGGGTGTGGGAAGAGAACATGCTCAGACCCGTTGGAATAGGAACCAGAACAAGCGTCAGCTCAATCTTTGTAAAGGGTTCAGGAGTTCCAGGGTCCACACCAGGATCGGACTGGGGACTCGGTTCTGTGTGATTTGGTTCCATGTCAAGCAACACTTTTAAAAGTGGTGCCAACCACCTGGATGACATCCCGCCGCTACGTCAGTGCTGCACCACCCCAAACCAGAACTGACTGCAACAGAACCAAAAACCCATCTCCATTTGTAGTTTGTGTTAAGATTATATCGTTGTTGTTTGTATGATTTATAATTTTTATCTGTAAAGACTTTATGACTACAGATGAGATCAGATGTAGGTCCATTACATTCAGCTACACATAACTAAATATAGAAGCATCCATAACTAGTCCCATGCACACGTGTCAGTGGACACCTGCACCTCCTCCCTTTTCCAGGTCTGTGTTTGTTTACTTTTGCATCTTTGGATTATTTTCGTTGGCGTTTCTCTTTTTCCATTTTCCCATCAATGTTTGCAACAAAATCAGGTGTACAGCAGACCCTGGGGGTCTGTTGCTTATAACCAATAATAGTCCAGGTTGTCTTTGATCAGGTGTCAATAGTATTCTTTGTTTTGGGAGGACCTGTTTTTTTCTTCAATTAGGCATCAACACTTAGAGATCTATAGCCTAGTGAACTAGACCAAATTCTTGCCTTATATAGGATGGCTTGCCAGGCTAGATCTAAACATCAGGTGCTGATGATGCTCCATGTTGGCAGGATGCAGATGTGTGTGCCGATGTCATCATGTAAATTCAGATACCGACATCATAATGTACGTGTGCGATAGTCTTATTGCAGATCCTGCTGCATGAACCCAACTTGTTCTCATCCAGCGTTAAGGTTTCCTGACAGCCATCCACCAATCAATCCTTCTTAGTCAGTTTGCAGATGCAGACCACGAGGAGTGTGAGAAAACTCAGTGAGTCTAACGCGTGTGCCCTGTTTACATACACATGGACACTCTTTTGCTTTTTAGAATTTATTACAAATGATTTGCAGAACATTCTTGTGTCCAGCTGGACATCTCCTGGATGTCTGCTGATCTCTGTTTGGCTCTGATCTGTCTGACCCATACCTGTCTGACTCGTCTGACCTGTTACTGTCGGACAATTCTGACTCTACTGGTTGTGCAGCGCACCAGGCTAAAGACCAAAGGTGACAGATCATTTGCTGCTGTGGCCCCCAGACTCTGGAACTCTCTCCCCCTGAGCCTGAGATCAGTGGACTCAGTGGTCTCCTTTAAAAGCAGCTGAAGATTCACTTGTTCAGGCTGGCTGTTGTGTGACCTCCCGATCATCTTCTTCTTTTCATGCTGCTGTTTCTATTATTTCTGTATATTTATGTCCTACTTTTTTATTCTGCCTGTAAAGCAATTTGTAATTTTATCTTAAAAGATGCTATACAAGAACACCATTCTTGCTTTTTTTTGTTGTCTTGTTCTAAACCCACCTGACCCATACCCATCATACTGGGGTGTTTGGGTTTCATTCTGAGGTGACACCTCATGTTTTTTTCCTCAGTCTGAGCTGGAATTCCTCTGATGGGACTTCCACCCGGATCAGGTCAAGGCTGGTGAGGTTTTCTGTGAGACGAAGAGCGCTACATGTTCCGACTCTTTTTCTGACGCTGGAAACCAGAGCTGTTTGGACCTGTCGGGGGGGAGGGGGTTTGCAGCAGGAATGTTCAGAGTGAGGAGTCGTTCTGGAAGCTCAGATGAGGTTACAACAGATAACAAAGTTTAAAACCTTTAAAGCAGTTGTTCTGATGATGGCCCGGTTCCAGTCAGAACCTCTGTGGTTCCAGTAAATCTGGAGCAGCTGCTGTGGCCCCACCAAATGGATCAGGTTTAACACGCTGCCTGTTGGGTCACATGTCAGCAGATCTGACAGGAACAGGAAGTACTGAGAGTTTTGGGCGGTGTGCATCAGGTCCAGTCTGCGCACACAACCACTATTCCTGCAGTGTGTCAGAAGTTAGTCTTCAGCGCTCCATCTTCTTCCTGAATTGTGAACCTTGACACACACTGATGACCCCCCCCCCCACACACACACACACACACATACACACTCACACTGACGTACACACCCAGCCCTCCGGCCCACTCCAGCGGGACCAGAACCTGCTAGCTGCCTTCAGGTTACCTTAAAGTCATAACTGCGCATCTTCAATCTGACTTCCGTCCCTCCACTCTTGTTACAGTAAAATTGTAGATAGTAGTTTGGACCTTCTGGTATTGCCCATGACATTCCATCTGTTTTTATCCTTCATTTGGATCAGGCTCTCACCAGAAACAATCCTAGCTGCTGATTATTGAAGGTGAAACCAAGAATGTTTGGACCAAGTTAGTGATGATCAGAATGATGTCACTTACTGTTTCAGGAGAAAGTTCTGACCCGATTAGATGTTGGTAAACTGCGTAGCAGCTGCATCTTTTAAGTCTGTCTTTTTTAATAAGTGATCTGTGGTGTTCTCCTCTCTGGGTTTCCATGGTGACCCCAAAACACGCTCCACAGCTGACCTCAAACCAGCTTCTCCTCTCATTGATCCCCTCAGTGCTCAAAGGTTTCTGTCCAGGCTCCTTGTCCCATGTGGGGTCCCATAGGGACATGGTCATTATCTCTGTGTCTCCTCAGAGACATCAGCAGGTCTCCACTTACTGCACACCTGCAGACAAAAACCTCTAATCTAGATTCTATGGCTTCAGACAGAATCTAATCAGCTGTTTAAGAAAACACCACCATGTGGAGGTCAGAGGTTTGACTTTGTGTCTAGCCTCAGCTGTTGCCAGGAGGACAGCAAACACAGGATAGGAAGGTAGACAATCTCACATGTCCCTGTCCTCTCACCATGTCACTGTCTTCTCACAGTGTCTCGATCTTCTCTGTGTCCCTGGCATCTCACTACATCTCTGAGCTGTGGAACCCAGTCAGGTGGACCTATAGATGATGTATCTTAGTCCTGAAAGCTGCTACAGGTAAACAGGAAGTACATCTGACATCAACAGAAGTTTACTTTTTGAAGAGACAAACCGGTGAAACTATCATTGTTGAATAAGTCTCACTTCATTTTCTGTCATCAAAACCCTTAGATGTTATGAATCAACGTTCCAACACCTTCAGTTGGTTCTGATCCGATTGCCTGGGATAGAGTTGAACTCTGAATTTAAATTAGCCCTATGATGCATGCATTATGAAAGCCTTGGTCAAGATTTTTTTCTGAAGTGTTTTTAGCCTTGTCAGGACATGAAAAAAGATGTTCAACTTTTTTTTCCCCCAAAATATGTTTTTTTTCACAAAGTTACAGACATGTCCACTCCAGTGGACTACATGCACCTGAGCACTTCACCATAAACCATTGTAAACTTACTGTAAAAATGAATTACCTTGTGTTCTATTGTAAATATACAAACACTTGTTTCTTTTTATGCTTGGAAAAACATTTCAAAAATTTTTGGGAAATTTCAACACTGTATAGGCGTAATGTTTAGGTCTGAATAACTAAACAAAAACACTCATAACCGTGAATCTTACACACCACCATCATCATTGTCATTATCATCATCATCATTATCATCATCATGATCATCATTATAATTATCATCATCATCACGATCATCATCGTCATCATTATCATCATCATTGCCATCATCATCACGATCATTATGATCATCACCACCATTACAATCATTATCATCATCGTCATCATCTTTGCCATCATCATCGCCGTCATCATCATCACGATCATCATTATCATGATCATTACCATCATCGTTATCATCATCATCACTTCCTAGATCTCTGTTCTTTTCTTCTCATCATCACTAAACTCATCATCACTGGAGCTGGATGGAATTTCCTGGACTATTCTGTAGGCGGCCTTATTCTTTGCTGCATTTGAAGTCTACAAAATATGATAAAATAATTATTATAGTAACTCAAACTACAGCTAATCTGCACAAAATGTATATTTTAAATGAATAGCTAAAAAAATGTAACAATTATACACTTACTTATAACCAAAATGGTCCCAAGAAACAGTGAAGCAATTTATAACTTGTGTTAAAGAAATATACTGGGTAATGCATGATGTCCACTTCAGTGGACACATGGTTAATCGTAGTTATGTTAGACATAAAAATTTCATATTCCAAACAGATAATATATTTCCCTAGATGTTACTGCATATCATCATACATATCAACACCATAGAAGGACTGACAGGATATGCCAGCAGTAGTCAGAAGGGGTGGTGGTTTGTTGGCCATCTTGGATTTAGAGGAAATTTACTTGCAGTTACACCGACTGAACACTGAATTGGTCTCAATAGAGCATGGCAGCAGAGAGCACTCTAAAGTTAAAGTCCCAAGTCATCATCACACACTGGTGAAATTACATCTCCGCATTTGACCCATCCCCATGGTGGGGAGCGGTGAGCTGCAGCTGTGGCCGCGCTCGGGAACTATTTGGTGGTTTAACCCCCCAATCCAACCCCTTAGTGTCAAGCGAGGAGGCATTGGGTCCCATTTTTTCAAAGTCTTTGGTATGACCCGACCGGGAATCGAACCCTGATCTCCCAGTCCCAGGGCGGACACTCTACCACTAGGCCACCGGAGCTGGCTAATATGCAGTATAACCATAGAAACAAATGCATTAAAGAGAAAGGCATGTTTTAGTAGCTGTCCACTGTAGTGACCTCTATGCATCAAAGGGTTAGATTCTATTTATTAATAAAGCACTTAAATAACAAGGGCCATCTAAAGGCACTTCAGAAAGTAAACATTCCAGTTTAGTTCAGTTCATTATGCCAGTTAGTTAAAAGTTTCCTATTTAAGGAAATCTAGCAGATTGCATCGAGTCACTGACTTGTTGTGTCAGAGACTTTACAGCAGCTTGTTGGAGGAAGCTAAAGAGCTGCAGCTTCTCTACGTTCAACCTGAGGAGAAGCTCCTTGCAGCAGAGATGGCTTTCTGAACTTCTGACCTTAAAAGTTTCTGCTAGCAGAAGTTGTCTTGCTGTGGACCTGTTCTGATGGGATCATTCTCCCTGCAGCAGAGACAGATGAAACTTTAGTCCCTGAGGAGAGCTTTTAGCCTAGTGAACTAGACCAATTCTTGCTTTGCAGAGTTTGGTCTAGGCACGCTTCATTGGAACCCTCGCAGCCCAAACCACTGCTGTGTCTATCCAATCACAACTCGCTATAGTTTTGGTTGGGCCAATCACAGCGCTCTATATTGTGGGCCAATCACAGAGCGGGAGTAGCCGATGACGTCAGCGCTGCGGCCGCGAACCCAAGCAACATGGCGGCAGCGCCGGAGCCACGTTCTTTTGAAACGGCTTTGTCATCAACATTGGATTATTTAGACTCCAACGTGCGTAAGTCTGTCGGCTATACTTAGCGGCTTCTTATTTTTATCAAACAAAGTAGTGCAATGTCCCAGAACACCTGATATTCACATGTTTTTGTACAAAAAACGACAGAAATCATTGACGCCATTAGTGGGTCCCGCTTTTCCATCGCTGTGATTACGTCACGTTGTTCGTTACTCTGATTGGTCCTAGCGCTATCCAATTGCGTGCTGATATTTTGAAAGACAACCGTAGATCCCGCCTCACGACTGAGAGCCGTCAATGGTTCGTGGCCAGACTATATATTCACATATATAGGATGGCTTGCCAGGCTAGAGAGCTTTAGCTTCCTCCAACAAGCTGCAGCATATGGCAGCGAACTCCGACTGCCCAGAACATCAGGAACGATGAACAAGAGAGGAAGTGTAGGCATGATCTCAGCATTCCAGCAGTAAAACACACCTCTGTGTCCTCACATGGGACTCACCTGCTGGCCTGGTTCCAGTTCAGAACATTCAGAAGATCTGCCTCTTCCTCCTCTGGGTGAACCACCAGAAGCTGCTCTTTATCAGGGAACATGTTATGCTGGGGAGTGTGATGTAGGGAAGGACGGATCATCACAGACTTTCTGAACAACAAAGATCAATTCATTTTCTCCTGCTCAGCACACAAAGTGGTAGCTTTGAAAAATAGCAACTGAGCTCTCTTCTTCTTCACTGGGAATGACAGGCTGGACGCGCAAAGGGCATATTGCTGCCACAGCGACATCAGCGCATCAAACAAACAAAATCACATCCTCCCATACACCCCAATCGCACGAAGAAAGCCAAGCAGTGCTCTCAGCCTACCCCAATCTGTCACCTCCAACAGGGTCCACAGACTGAACACAGACACCCCCAAAAACCAAACAAAGCACCCCTTTTTGCCACATAACAGTGCAAAATAACATAGCACACCGTTTCCAACTCCCCAATCGCATTTGCCATCCAGGAGTTTCCCTACCAAAAACAAACCTTCCCTTAGGCAACAATGGCCCAACCTCAACCAGGTTAAAACCACAGAATCACATCTCCTACACACAAGGGCCAACCCTCCACCACCCACTCTGTAACCCATAATACGCCCGCCCAGCAGGAGTTGCAAACCCCACCTTCTCAATTCAACCTGGCCAATAATCTTTTAGAGTGGGGAAAAAAAGAACAAAGTATTTTAACTCTAACATAAACATCAACAATCAACAATTATTTTTCACCAGTTAATCAAGTATCATGTTTAAACATGAATAATTTATCATTCATTTTATTCTTCTTTTAATGATGTTGATCTTCCCACTAACACCCATTTAAAACACCTGCTTCCTATACAAGAGCTGCATTTGAGGCGGGCTTTCTCTTTAACCTCAGCACAAAAGGCCGCCACAGAAGACACGCCCATATGGTAACAAACAGAATGTTCACAATTCACCTTACATTTAAGACCTAATAAACAGTTAGAGAAAAACGTAGTACTTCTTAACAGAACAACATTATTCTGCTGAAGGTCTTCGCAGGAACCTCTGAGATGTTTCATCATTTGGCAATGGTTGGTCATCCCTGGTGTTTCAGTAATCAGAGTACTGTTTGGCTGTTCTCAGATCAGCGTGAGGCTGACAGCTGGTGGAGGGGTCAGAGGTCATGTCTCCTGTGACTGTATTTAGTAACTGGAGGCTTTGACTGCTGTTTTTGGGAGTCATGCCCTTTTAAAGACAAAAATGTTACCATGGAGACCAGAGTTAAAGATGTGTCACCAACTACCAGGCAATCATCTCTCAGAGTTCACAAATGATGCTGATTCTCCACACCCTACTATAACTGGTTATTCCATGAGCCTGCGGGATGAATCATGGCTGTCCAGGGTCAGAACCTGCAGAACCTGTGAGATCAGATGGATTTAAGTCTGTCTCGGTAAATTAACAGCAGCAGATTTTCTTTTCAATTTAACCAACACAGAGTTCACTCTCACACTGATTGAAAACTACAAAACCTATGATCATCAGCTGCTGCTGCTCTGAGGATGAATCCACAGAGCTATGCCTCCTAGCTCTGTGATTTGTAAGGAACTGAAATTCACTCTAGGTGATCTTAGATATTTTAATACAGAACCTTTGTGATGTCATGACCTGAGTGCATTCACACAGACACACCTGAATGAGATCCAGGTGAATGTTCAACTAGTTAAACCTAGTGAGCAGCTAATGAACTTAAAGTCTCTGTTTTTATGGTAAATATTTTTTATTTATTTATTTACTTATATTTTTGGAGCATACGCCTCTTAAGATGTAACATCTTGTTTTCGAGAGGGTCCTCCATCCGTGCATCAAAAGGAAAGAAAGACAGCATGACAGCAAGCGGCTGATCAAAAAACACATAATAATAATAATAATAATAAAAAATAAAATATAAAATAATAATAATAATAATACTAAAATAAAATACAATGAGAACAAAACATCACAAAACCCGAATAAGTTAGCCTAGCTCACGCACTTTCAAACTTTCAGCTAAAATTAATTACAAGCAATTACAGATGGGAAGTACATGAAAATAAACTGTTCCGAAAAAGTCTAAAAGAAGTATTTGATCGTATGTCCACAGGTAAATTGTTCCAGTCTAGTGGAGCTTTAACACAAAATGCCAATCTTCCCACTTCTTTTTTAAATTTAGGTACAATAAACGAAATCTGTTCATTAAACCTTGTAATGTGCTGACAAGTAGAGCGCACAAGATATCTTTTTAAATACATTGGAAAATCAAAAAATATACATTTAAAAATAAAGATTAACCAGTGAAATCTCCTGGCATTTAATGAAAGCCAAGACAAGCTTGCATACATACTGCAGTGGTGTGTCGTGTAAGGACAGCGTAAAACAAAGCGACAAATATTATTAAAGACAACATCAAGAGAATGGAGATAGGATGCAGTAGTGTTTTGATATATTACATCTGCATAATCTAAAATGGGAAATAAAAGTTGCTTGGCAATGTGCTTTCTAACATTGAAATCAAAGCAGTTAATGGATTGGTACAGAATTTTTAACTGACAGTTTACCTTATTAATAATTGAATATGTGTCTTAAAGGTTAAATCAGACTCAAGCCAGATGCCAAGATATTTAACTTTGTCAGAACCTTTTACTTGTGAAGAGTCTCTATAGGTTAAGTTTAAAGTTCCAAAGGCAGCAGATGCAGAAGGACGTTTCTGAAAAAGTACAGAGTATGATTTGGTTTTATTTAGAATAAGCTTATTATAGTCTAACCAATGTTGTAAAGTATCAAAATTTGATTGAAGACACTCCGCAATTTCAGACGTGGTGGGCTTAGCACAATATAAAATAGTATTATCTGCATACATATGTACAGAACAAGTGGGACAGCAAAGGGCAAGGTCATTAATAAAAATTGAAAATAGCAAAGGCCCAAGAGAGGAGCCTTGAGGGACGCCTCTAGAGATACCATGTAACTGCGACCGGCATCCTTTCAATAAGATAAACTGTGAGCGGTGATGAAGAAATGAATTAAACCAAAGTAATGCAGTTCTAGACAGGCCAATTGCATTAAGCTTATCTAAAAGCAAATAATGATCTACTAAATCAAAAGCCTTAGTGCTCCAGACATTAGGCCCTGATCAAAGCCATTAAATATATCACTGACAAGTTTGATTAGTGCAGTTGTAGTTGAAAATTTTTTCCTGAACCCAGATTGAAACTGAGAAAGTAGTATTCATATCAAGATAGTTAAAAATAAATTTTTCAAAAACTTTAACAACTGAATTTATTAATGCAATCGGTCAATAATTTTTAAGTTCACAAGCATCACCACTCTTAAAAAGAGGAAAAATCATAGCGCATTTCCAGGCAGACGGGACTGAACAGGTGTTTATAGAAAGATTAAAAAGCAAAGCTAACGCGTGGCAGAGTTCCTGAGAAACTACTTTTATAAACTTACTTTCAATCCCATCTGGACCTGGAGCACTAGAGTATGACAGTGAATTTATTGCATTTGCAACATCGGACGGGTGATGTTCCAGTCTCTGTTACCATGGTGATCTAGAGTCAAGGTTAAGGTCAGCAGAAGCTTGTTTCAGCTGACTTTGTTCAGAGGAATCACATTTCTCAGGGAACATCAGATCCATGAAGTTCTTTGTTAATCTTGTTTTTATAATCTTTGGGAGTTTGATGGTGGAAGGAGGGATGCAGCAGTTGGTTCTGACCATTAGAAATCTTGTGCTCTGATTTGGACCTTTAAGGCTTGTGGAATGCACCCTCATCCATCACTGAGCTTTTATAACCTTACGTCACCACCAGGACAGGACTGATCAGGGATCTGGTTGGGTTTCTGATTGGAGGTCTCATCTGTTCTCAACTTCCTCTACTTTCTTCCAGGACTCTGAGTCTTTGGACTGCTGCATCCAGAAAGCTCTGGCAGTTCTCTTCCCACCCTTTCAGGCCACGTCCTCCACTGTCCTCTGTCAGGTCCTCAGGGTGGTGGACAGCTACTACAGAGGAGACGGCCTCCGCTATCTTCTCCACTTCCTGCTACCAGCAAAGCACTTTCTGCAGGACCTCCAGAAGAATGCCTGTGTGAGTTTTCAGAGGACAGCTTCTCCTCTGTCCCCTTGTCTCTTTGTCTGCAGGATTTATGGCATTCATTCTTTGATGAAGAGTCTTCATACAGTGGTTGACTGCCTGAGTTATGTTGTGTGTTTTGTATGTTTGTTCTGCTAAAGGGGACATATTGCTCTGCTTAAATCAGGTCTCTGGTCTCACATAAAGCAATTTCAGCAGAGTTATTCTTGACAGTTTTCAGTACTTTTCAGAATGAGCCATTTATGTGCTATGTCACTTTAAGGAAAACCAGCAGAATAAAGTTAAAGTCCCAAGAATTCATCACACACTGGTGAAATTACATCTCCGCATTTGACCCATCCCCATGGTGGGGAGCGGTGAGCTGCAGCGGTGAGCTGCAGCTGTGGTCGCGCTCGGGAACTAAAGCTGCTGCTGCTACTCCAGCATAGACAGGTGTGTGTGTGCTTGCGTGCGTGCGTGTGTGAGAGAGAGAAGGGGGTTCTATGTTGATTTCCCTTATTGTGACATCACAATAATAGACTTTTTGAAACGGCTCATTTTAGGCACATAATTCTGAATCCAAACACTGACAGAAAACGGATGGATGGTTTTATTCACGTTTGGATTTGTAGAAGCAGCAGAGACCCACATCGCAGCACAAAGAGAGAGATTTGCTTCATATGTCCCCTTTACATTCACTAGACTCAACTCTGGATTTTTTCTTCTTTTGTTTTTCCTCAGAATTAACTGATGTCACATCACTAATTTTCTCTCCCTCCAGTCTCCTTACTGTGGCCTACTGTTTCATCATGAAGGCTGGCCTCTGTGTCTCCATGAGAAGGTAGTCATTCAGCTTTGTCCTCTGGACCAGCACCTTCTCTACCCAGGGGACTTTTATCTGCTGGTTTCTCCTGCTGCCCCTCACGTTTCTAGCACCTCCTCCGGGGTGCCCATCACCCCCCGCCTGCTCCTGTGCAGCGTTTCAGCCGCTACTCATCGTGTCGAGCACCAGGAGCTGTCGAATGGAGCTCTGAGGCGACTCTTCAGCATGTCCTGGCTTGACTCCGTAAACAGGGATAGGGAGCGAAAAGGAGCATCGAGACTGGAGCACTGCGTTCTCTCTGCCCACGGAGATGTCTTCAGGGTCCCCTGGGAGGATGTGGTCTACCCACAATTCAACAGTCAGCCACAAACAGCCCTAAAGGAGAAGAAGGAGCTCACTGCTACAAACAAACGGGATCCAAACTTCTCCAGGCAGGAAGTGAAGCTCCTCCCATTCCACACTGACCAATCAGCAGAGAGTAGCAAGGATGAAGATTCAGAGGGGGAGTATGTGGAGCTGATGGAGCTACCTCGATTTTCCCCCCAGAAAGGATCATTGACGCAGTCTATTAGCCTGCAGTATAGAGCCAGGACCACGGCACATGCTAACACACATAAACATGAGACAGAAAAACACACTAGCACACACATACACGAGACCGATAAAAAAATTAACGCACACACCTGTTTGAGTTCCAGTTCTCACTTTGCTGCTTTGACACACACCTCCATAACGCACTGTGACAGTAACACACACTCATCCTGCTCCTCTGTGGAGGTCACCTCACACACACTGAGTTCCAGACTTGAGGAGAACTTCAGCCAGCATCCCTGTAGAAGTATCCTCCCCTCTCTGGTCTCCTTTGCACCTCCTGATGCTAAGGAGCAAACTGAAGGTACCAATCCTGTCACTGAAGTCTCTCCTTACCAACAGCAGGAGGGTGATGAAGAGGGCAAGGAGGAGATGGGTGAGAAGGAACCAACACAGGAGGAAGAAAAGGAACTGAAAAAAATGACAGATGTGGTCATGGGGCCAGGTAGTGAAGAAAAGGGGATAAATAGTAGGCAGCATCGACTAGAAGAGATAAAGTGTGTGAGCAAAAAGGAGGTGGATGAAAGTAAGGTGGAAGGAAATGAAGAAGAGTTTGAAAAGGTGGAAGTAGTAGAGGAGGTAGGGGTTCAGAATATGCCTCAGTGTCAAGAAAAAAAGGAAGAATTGATAAAAAGGCAAAAGAAGGAAGAAGAAGAAAAAAAAGGCTTAGGAGGAGGTGAAATAGAGTGTGTTAAAAAAGACTTCTATTTTGAAAATAAACAGACACACATTGAGAACAGTCATTGTGAAAATAACATTCTGCAGTCCCATTTTGAGGGCTCTTATTGTGGAAATGTCAGACAACCTCATCCCATGGACTTTTTTTGTGGAAATATTTCAGAAACACATTCAAAGAACTCTTATTGTGAAAACAACATGTCGCAATCATATTTTGAGGACACTTGTTTTGAAAATATCAAACTCAAAACACATTTGAAGGACTTTTATTGTGAAAATTCAAGAGAGGAAACCCATTCTGAAGACTCTTATTGTGGAAATATCAGACCAGTAGCACATCCTGAAGAATTTCATTGTCTAAAAGACAAACTGCTTTCGAATTCTCAGAACAATTGTTCTGAGAATGTCATCGAACAAAAACATTTGAAAGATTATTGTGGAATATTTTCATTACTAACACGTTCCAAGGACACTTATTCTGAAAGCACATTACAGATGTATCCTGAGAACTCTTATTCTGAAAGCACACTACAAAGCCATGCTGAGGACTCTTGTTCTGAAAACACATTCCAGTCACGCCCCAAGGACTCTTATTATGAAAGTACATTACAAACACATCCTGAGAACTCTTATTTTGAAAACACATCACCTACATGCCTCAAGAACTCTTACTTTAAAACCACATTGCTGACAGACCCTAATGACTTTTATTCTGAAAATACATTAGAGGCATGCCCCAAGGACACTTTTTCTGAAAGCACATTGCAGACAAACCCTAAGGACTCTTGTTCTGAAAACTCATTACAAAAACATACAGATGGTTCTTGTTCTGAAACCACATTACAGTCATGCCTCAAAGACTTTTATTCTGAAAGCACATTACAAATACATGCAGGAGACTCTTGTTCTGAAAACACATTGCTGACGCAACCCAACGACTCTTATTCTGAAAACACATTACAAACACATGCAGATGACTCTTGCTCTGACAACACATTACAGAAAGATCTTGGGGACTCTTATTTTGAAAGGGCATTACAAACTTGTACAGAAAACTCTTATTCTGTCAATACTCCCCAGACACAACCCAATGACTCTTATTCTGAAAATGTGTTACAAACACATGCAGTTGATTCTTACTTTGAAAGCACATTGCAGACAAACTTTAAGGACTCTTATTCTGAAAACACATTACAAATACATGCAGAAGACTCTTGTTCAGAAAATACATTGCAGACAGACCCCAATGACTTTTATTCTGAAAGCACATTAAAAATACATGCATGTTCTGAAAACACAATACAAACACATGCAGAAGACTCTTATTCTGAAAACCCATTACAGACAAACCCCAAGAACTCTTATCCTGAAAACGAATTACAGTTACATGCAGAGGTCTCTTATTCTAAAAATACATTTCAGAGACACCCCAATGACTCTTACTTTGAAAGGGCATTACAAACTCATGCAACAAAGTCTTATTCAGACTGTACTCCACAGACACACCCCAAGAACCCCTTTTCTGAAAACGTATTACGAACACCTACAGTTGATTGTTATTCTGAAAGTACACTGCAGACAGACCCTGAGTACTTTTATTCTGAAAGCACATATCAGACACAAACCACAGAGTATTATTCTGAAAATGTATTACTAAAACATACAGAGGACTCATGTTCTGAAAACACATTACAGTCATGCCCTAAGGACTCTTATTCCAAAAGCACATTACAGTCAGACCCCAATGACTCCTATTTTGACAGTACATTACAAACTCATGCAGAAGACTCTTGTTCTGAAAAAACTCAACAGACATGTCCCAAGGACTCTTATTCTGAAAGTACATTGAAGACAGACCCCAATGACTCTAAATCTGAAAACGCATTACAAACACTTGCAGAGGTCTCTTCTACTGAAAACACATTACAGACAGACCTCAATGACTCTTATTCTGAAAGCCCATTGAAGACAGAACCCAATGACTCTAATTCTGAAAACACATCGCAAACACATGCAGAGGTCTCTTGTTCTGAAAACACATTACAGACAGACCCCAAGGACTGTATTTCTGAAAGCACACTGCAGAAAGACCACAAGGACTGTTATTTTGAAAGGATATTACAAGACCATGCAGAAGACTCTTTTTCTGACAATACTTTACAGTCATGCCCCAAAGACTCTTATTCTGAAATCACATTACAAATATGTGCAGGAGATGCTTGTTCTGAAAACACACTACAGACACAACCCAAGGACTATTTTGACAGCACATTACAAATGCATGCAGAAGACTCTTGTTCTGAAAAAACTTTACAGACATGTCCTAAGGACTCTACAAGCACATTGAAGACAGACCCCAATGACTCTAATCATGTAAACGCATTACAAACATGTGAAGAGGACTCTTATTCTGAAAGCACATTGCAGACAGACCCCAAGGATTGTTATTCTGAAAGCCAACTGAAGTCAGAACCCAATTACTCTAATCCTGAAAACACATTACAAACACATGCAGTGGTCTCTTGTTCTGAAAACACATTACAGACAGACCCCGAGGACTCTTATTCTGAAAACACATTACAGTCATGCGCCAATGACTCTTTCACTCAACACATATTACATACCCATGCAGATGATTCTTATTCTAAAAGCTCATTGCAGAAAGAACCCAGTGACTCTTATTTTGAAAGGACATTACAACTGTATGCAGAAGACACTTATTCTGACATTACAATACACACACAACCCAAGGACTCTTATTCTGAAAGCAAATTGCAGACAGGCCCCAAGGACTGTTATTCTGAAAGCACATTACAATCCCAACCTGAGGAACCTTATTGTGAAAGTGAGACATTACAAAGGCATGCTGATTCTGTGACGTTTCATGGAGAACAACAGAATCTGGAGGAGACGTATGAGGAGGTAGACCAGGAGCACAGCAGTGAGGGGTTTTGTGGACTACGATCTTCAGATCATCACACTGAAGGTACACATCATATATCATCCTCCTCCTGCTCCTGACCTCACTCATTTCCTTGTCCTTCACATCCTACTCACTTCCTCCTCTTCCTCCTCCTCCTGACTTCACTCACCTCCTCCTCTAATTGACTGCATCACTTCTGTTCACCTGTTTCTGTCAGGTTGATTCCTCCATGGCTTCACTCTTGTGAATGGGTCCGTGTGTGTGTGTGTGTGTCTTGTTAGGTCACACTGATTTATGATCTGCTCAAGTCAACTTGCTGTTTCGAACACTTGAGTGATTGATTGGGCTTGTCCTGTCTTTCTTTGTGGAGAAAGTCAGTAGGGTTAAATCTAGCATCTCTCCTTCAGTTTTATCTCTGCCTACTCCGACTCCAACCCGGCCCATCATTCTAGATAGTTTTGCTTCTGTTTCTTTGCCTGAGCTAACCAAACTAGTTAACTCTATGAAGACTTCTGCATGCCCCCTCGACATCTTACCCATATCGTTGTTTAAAAATGCTTTTCAGTCCATCAATCCGAGTGTGCCCTCTATAATTAATGCTTCTCCGGTTTCTGGTCAAGTCCCTGCTTATTTTAACAACGCTGTAATCCACCCACTTCTTAAAAAACCCAGTCTTGATCCATCTCTCCATAGCAGCTTCAGACCCATCTCTAAACTACCATTGTTCTCCAAGATCTTGGTAAAGGTTGTGGCTAAACAACTCACATCTGCACTTGATGAACACCTATGACAGTTTCCAGTCAGGTTTCCGTAGAGCTCATTCTACTGAAACAGCTCTTAGGGTCTCTAATGACCTTCTGACTCACAGTGATGCAGGGGAATGTTCTGTTCTTGTTCTGCTGGACCTTACTGCAGCCTTTGACACTGTTGACCATCACCTGCTACTGGATAAGCTGAGAGACTGGATAGGCCTATCAGGAACTGCTCTGGAGTGATTCTCCTTTTATCTGCCTGAGTGTTCCTTCTGTGTGGCCATTTCCAAGTTTCAGTCCTCCTCTACATCCCTCGTCCATGGTGTCCCACAAGCGTCTGTGCTGGGGCCTCTAATGTTCCTCCTTTATCTGCTCCCTCTCCAGCACATCCTGAGCTCTTTTAAAGGAATCTCCTACCATCTTTACATCTTCTTTAAGCCCCATGAGACGCCTAAGCTGCAGTTGTTGCACACCTGCTTAGACTCTATTAAAAACTGGATGGCTGCGAACTTTCTACAGCTGAATGATGACACGACTGAGATCATCATCTGTGCCCCAGACAAGCTGGTTCCCAAAGTCAGAGACTCTTTTGGTCAGCTTGCTTCTCACACCAAACCCTCTGTCAGGAATCTTGTAGCTCAGTTCCATGGCAGGGGACGGGGTGGGATGCTGTTTTTTTAGTCCCGATTGTAAAATCGGCTCATACAACCAACCCGGACCGTGCCATTTATGAGACTATATAGCTCAGTTCTACTGCGGGGTTCAGGAGGAGGCGAGGTGAGTCGCTGTTTTTTCTGTCCCGATTGTAAAACAGTTCATACAACCGACCCGGACCGTGCCAATGATGGCACTTTCGTGGCCCTCTTCTGTTGTATGTCCATAGCAAAATGGATTGGAACCGTTAGGGCGGAGCAACAACACAGAAATACGTCACTACATGCAACAAGAAAAACAAACCCTGGAGTTCTGCTGTTTGTATTTCCATTAGTTGTACAGGGATGTGAGAAAATGCCAGCAAGTAGCAATATACAAAAGTTAAGGACAGCAACAGCCAGAGTGGAAATGGGAGAGTTACATGGAGGTGGCACGATGCACTGGACGCTATTTATGGCCACAGACCGGCAAACTGTGGCCGCGAGGCAGGCCTGGACTCAGCAACCACGAGTCACATGTGGAGCCTGTTGGTAAGCATTTCTTTTTTGTCTTCAGCTCTCAGACCATTCATTGCAGCACCAAAATACTGAACAGTTTCACAACTTATTTATGAAAATACACATGATGCATGATGGTTCGTTTAACCCTGCCTGCCAAGTGAGAGGCCAAACTGCGACTGAAATGCTCTCCTGAAAATGTAGACCTATACCGGTCCATGCCAGCCCACGATGACCCGCCCTGCCTTGAACCCTGTAGAGGAACCAAGTAGTGATGTGACAAATCAAATATTTTGAATGGGTTCTCACAGACAGCAGTGGGACACGTTCTCCCCCCTGTTCAAAAGACTGGCTCTTTTGAATGGCTCTTTGATGTAAATGACTTGCGAATGAATGGCCCCTTTCAAAGATCCATAAGTCCCATTGGCCCCCTTCTATTGTAGGTTCATACATAAACATGATTATGTAGACACGGCATTAGGCGCTGGAGAGGGTAACAGTGTCACCACCATATTGGGTGGCCGTGGCTTCCTTACGCTCAGGGTGGGCAACTATGCTCGTTTTTTGTGCAGCCTACAGTTGCAACAACCGGCGTAGGCTACTATTGACAACGGATCACATGAGATTACTATTGACTTTTTTAGCCTACCTGATGGGATTTTATATTTTAATTTATTTTATTATATAAATATATATATATATATTATCATGCCATACCCTATGTCTGATTTTGTGAAAAAGCATAATAAAATGCATTTTTTAGTTGGGTGAACACCTTCCTCAGTAGAAATAAATGCACTGGGGGAAAATGGGAACCCATTCAAGATGGCGGCCCACTGCTACGCCAGCTCCAATAGACAGTGCCAGTCACGTCGCGTCTACGTATATGTCTGTGGTTTGTATGTTTATGGCAAAGACTGTATATATAAGAGTTTATGATGGGTTTATGGTGGGCTTTGTGGAGACATTTCTCAACGGATGGCAGCCGAAGGGTTCGAGCGCAATTCGGAACAGTGTTGGGCCAAGCTGAAGAAATTAAAAGCCAAGTATAGAAAAGTTAAGGACAGCAACAGCCGGAGTGTCATTTCTCTTCATAAGGCAACACCACCTACTCTTAAGCCTCCCAAAAGCATTTTCAACTACAACTCTGGCCCTGGATGTTTTCCTGTTGTACATCTGTTGTTGGACAGTTGGAACAATGAGGCTGGACACCATCGTTGTTGTGGTTTGAGTCGTCTCGTCTCACTGGTATGATGAGAGGGCATACATGACGGCACGTTTATTCCCTCGCTGTTTAACCCCGCCTGCCAAGTGAGAGGCCAAACTGCGATTGAAACGCTCTCCTGAAATTGCAGACCCATACTAGTCCAGGCAGGCCCACGATGACCCGTCCCAAACCCTGCCGTGGAACCGAGCTAATAGTGTGACCTTTGACCCAGCTCTCACCCTGGATTCTCATGTCATTTCTCTTGTTCGCTCTTTCTACTTCCATCTCAAGAACATTGCTAAACTGAGTCCCATTCTGTCATGCTCTGAACTTGAGATTGTTCTCCACACCTTCATCTCCTCATGCTTAGACTACTGCAACTGGCTTTTCACTTCTCTGAGCAAAAACTTCCTGAACCGTTTACAGGTGGTTCAGAATGTCTGTGCTTGTCTTCCTACCTTTGTTTGACCTTCTGTTGAATCTTCTTTTCATGCTGCTGTTTCTACCAATTCTGTCTTTCGCGGGATCCCGTATTACCTTTTATTATTTGTTTCTGTTTTCCTTCACATTTTATTTTTTATTTTTCCATTTTCCCATTTTGTATTGATTTTTTTAAATTATTTTTTATTTTTTATTCTTGTGAAGCACCTCGTGATTTTTATTTTGAGAGGCACTATATAAAAATTAATTTCTTCTTCTTGTCTCAGACCTGGTTTCTGATGATCCAGATCCCAGACTGGAAGTGCTTCATTTCCACTGACAGTGTTTTATTTCTACAGGTTCCACTCCTGTTCATTCAGAGGCCAGTGTGTCTGCTGGTCCCAGTCCAGCAGAGTCTGAGAAGATAATAGCTCCACCCGCAGTCGCATCACAGCCCTCTCAGTTCTCAAAACCCTCCCTGTTTCCCCAGTCTCCTCAGTCCTCCTTTTACAATCAGCTCCTGAGATCTGGAGCTGTTTGTCTGCCTGGTAAGAAAACACAAGCAAAACAAAATCTCACTATGTGCAGAAAATAATAGCAGCAAATATTATGAAAGGGGGGGCAGGCATTGGTTGTGTTCTGGAAGTGAGGCATGAAGGGATGCTCTGCTCTAACACACCTGGTTTAAATGGTAAATGGCCTGTATTTGTATAGCGCCTTCTTAGGGTTCTACAACCCCCCAAGGCGCTTCACAACACAATCAGTCATCCACCCATTCACACGCTGGTGGGGATGAGCTACAACGTAGCTACAGCTGCCCTGGGGTGCACTGATGGAGGCGAGGCTGCCGAGCACTGGCGCCACCAGTCCAGCAATGCGGGTTAAGTGTCTTGCCCAAGGACACACAGCAGCATTCTGTGGCCGGAGCCGGGATCGAACCTGCAACCTTCCGATTACTGGACAACCCGCTCTACCTCCTGAGCTACTGCTGCCCTAAGGGGCACTTTCCAACTTTTTCATATTTTTAAATAATTTTCTTGAGCAAGTATGTGTTTTACAGGGTTAATGAAAGGCCACCTAGCCCCTATCGCCCCCTGTGGCCGGTATATTCCACTTGCAACTTCAGGGTTGCCGGTCCGGTCTGTTGGGAAAAAAATCAGCTGACATACCTGGTGCTGCAGTCTGGTTCCAGCACGTTTCCAGCATGTTTTAGATCATGAACACTGCTGATTTGTTTAATTTAGTGATGAACTGCTTCTGTAGACACTAATGAAGGCTGAGGAGACATTTCAGCAGTTAGATTAAGGTGTTAAAAAGGCTAACGCACAGCAAGGAGATAAGTTTTGCTTTTGGTTCTACAAAATGGACACTAGGGGGTGCTAAAAACAAGCCAAAACTGCCTAGTCTCCCTTTAATGGTTGGATCAACTGATTAGCAGGTCCTCAAGCTCTTCAGAAGTGTCACTGCAGTATTTTTATATTTACTTGGGGATCACACTGACCCCTAATTTTCACCTGGAGTCTGAGCTGTGCAGCGGTGCAGTCTCAGAAGCAGTTATAGTCTGTTTGGTATACACAGGATGCTTCGTGGTGCATGTCAGATTAATTAATGCACCAATGAGTGCAACTGCTGTATAACTTGAAGCATGTGAATGTACTGTGATATCTTAAATGCAACTAATTTTCATTCAGGTTCAAGTTCAGAGACTGGTGGGGTGGGGGCTGATGGTTGGTTTTGTGTGTGGATGTGTGTGCATCTACAAGTCTGAACATGTGGCTTAAATTCACCATGTTACCAATTCACCAGCTTCACTGTCAGTTTCCCCGTCTCATAAATGTGCTTAACCCAGGGTCAGAGTTTGCTTCAAGTTGCTCACGTTTTCCTGTCAAGTTTTTCTTTATAAATCAGTTTTTGTAGAAATGTTGGCACAATTTGTGTGTAAGTAAGTTTTAATAAATGAGGACTCTGGACATTTAAATGTCTGTACAAACAGCTTCATATATTAGTAGAAGCAACTTTAGAGAGCTGTGTTGTAATGTGGTGGAGGCAGAAACTGGTTACACCATCATCTCCATCACAACAGGTTGTCCTAACATTATGCAGGTCCCGGTTTGGGTCTATTGCGGACCTGTTCCTTAGCCCAGGAATCTAGACAGACTGTAGCAGAAGGCAAGAGGATTTAGCTTTTCAGATCGGTCTGGCCACGCTCTATTAAAACCTCAGCAGGCCCAAACAGTTGTGCCTTGCCAATCAACATCAATTTGGTGGGCAGGATGGTATTTGACTGAGCAAAACAAAGATGGTGGCAACTTGTTTGAAACGGCTTTAGCATCAACTTTGGACTATTTAGACTTGGACTTTTCTTTGAGTCAAGAGTAGATAGAGGTACTTAAGTCCTTTATTTAGAAAAAGGATGTATTTGCGTCTTCTTCGACAGTGTATGTCAGACTGCCCAGTTGACTGATAATCATAGTGGTGAGTATGTCTCATTCGCTGTCCAATAGCATGTGGAGACGGTTTGAAAGACAACCGTAAATTCCACCCCACCATATATAGGATGGCTTGCCAGGCTACCTGTTCCTGGTATTTTTAATCCTGAGCTTTAAACTCATTGGTATAGTTTGTTTTTTTTTCTTCAGGAACCAGAGATCGTGGAGGACGGGTTCTGCTCACTGTCTTCTGCTCTCAGTCAGTGTGGTGGAACCCAGACTGTGACACCACCATGTTGCTTCGCCTCCTGCTCTATTACACCTCCACCATCAGGTAAAAAGCTGAAAGTTTTTGACAGCTGACACTCAGTTGGCATGCTCTTTGTGTGACATCACTTCCTGTGTTAAACAGGACAGAAGTCCGAGCACTAGGGCTAACGGTGTTGGCGGATGCTCGCAACGCTGCTCCTTCCTCTGCTTTGTTCTCTGCCCTAGATTCTCTGCAGGTAGGTTTGAAAACACATGAGTGTTCCAGGTGAGGAGTCTGATTGGTGAATAAATCCAGACACCAGAATCATCATCCTTCTGCCAACATACTAAAGGGTCTAATTAGAGATGTTCCTACTTGTGTGTGTGTGTGTGTGTGTGTGTGTGTGTGTGTGTGTGTGTGTGTGTGTGTGTGTGTGTGTGTAGGAGGCCACACCTGGTTCAGTCCACTCTGTGTTAATCCTTGTTAACAAAGATTCTCCACTGCATCTGGACAAACCTGCTTCCACACAGGTGACACCGCACACCTGATCACATCCTGCCTGCTGCTTATGTGCAGTCTTAAATCACAACATGTTTACATGTGTGTGTTGCAGGTGGAGGTGCTATGCTCATTGAAGACTTTAAGAAAACATGTGGACCTCCAGCAGCTTCCTACAGAGTTTGGAGGATTGTTCAGCTTCAGACAGAGCAGCTGGATCGCCTTCACATTGGTCAGAACAAACACACACTAGTTCATGCTTAACTGTGATAGAAACACACATTTTAATATTTTAAATTACTTATATCTCCCTCATCTGCTGGCTGGACATGGAGAGTAGGTATAGCTCCCTCTTCTTTGCAGTTTGATATGACATATATCGGATAATGAAACGAAAACATCAGTCGTTTCTATGGTTTAATTACACGACGTCACCAAACCCATTGTTTATGGATTTTGTAGGAGCCAATATTGTTTTGGTTTAGATCATGATTTGGTTTAAATTTGTTTGTTATAATTTATTGCACTGTGGCTTATATATGTTTAACCACCTATATAGGTTCCCCAGTGCCACCACTACTGTCACTACTGGAGTGACGGGAAGTCACACGGTTTTTACCGCTTCATTGGTCTTCAACTTATATCAAATTTGTCGTTATATTGTCATCAAATGCAAACTTCTGTGGACCTTGTAATCGTCAAGTTCAACATCTTCAATAAATGGGAATACAAACCCAAATGCATCCTTTTGCCTGGACAGTTGTTAAAGCGAGTTATTGCCTCTACCCGCACCCAAGCGTGACTAAAAGTAGGACTTAATTGTCACTACAGATTTATTGATCTGTTGTCACCACAACTCACCTTGATGCAGCACAGGACTGGCAGCATGAGGGTGAAAAACAGGACCCAAGCAGTTGATCAGAGGAACACATCTCAACACAGCAGGAACTAGTTACTGGCAGTGACCTAGCATTAGCCTCACTATAGCTAACTCATGGGAATATACAGAAAATCTTGTACACAGTTAAACATGATGGTTCCTGTGGCTCTTTTAGTGTTCTTTCATAACTCTGTGTGTGCTTTGATGTTTCAGAGACTCCAGCTGCTCAACAGACAGTGCTGTGATGTCATCAACGTGCTGCAGAAAGCTGTCAGCATCCTGCAGAATACGTCACTTCCTGCTGCTGCACAGGTGACACACACACATACATACATACATACATACATACATACATACATACATACATACATACATACATACATACACAGTATTAACTTAATATGAAGATTTTCACTTTTAACACTAAACTAAATGACTGAGGGACTTGGGGTGGACAGAGCTGGTAGCTTTGAACCCTTTTTGGATCTGAAGTATCATTTCATCCCCTTGTTTCCTCCTTGTCTACAGGATGGGCCATTTTTCTGGATACACCTTAATAAAATGGGAATGGCTGGTGATATTAACGTCCTGTTTGTGGCACATTTACAAACTTGTAAATAACTCATGACAGAATAAAGTTACGTTAAAACCAAGCACACCATTGTTTTTCTTGTGAAATTATCAATAAGTTTGATGTGTCACATGACCCTCTTCCTATTGAAAAAACAAAAGTTGGATCCAAGATGGCCGACTTCAAAATGACCACCATGGTCACCATCCATCTTGAAAAGTTTGCCCTCTCACATATACTAATGTGCCACACACAGGACATTAATATCACCAACCATTCCCATTTTATTAAGGTGTATCCATATAAATGGCCCACCCTGTATATTCATGTGTTCTCTGACCTCACTGTGACCTCACTGCTTTGATCATGTGACATCCTGTTTGCACCTCTGGGTTTGCTGTGACACATTCTGAATCAGAACCTTCTGTTAGATGCTCCCAGTAAAGCTTCTCTCCTCTGGCAGGAACCTGAGCTGCTGCTGTCCAGATACAAGGTGGTGATGAGCAGTGTCCTGGAAGATGTCCGATTGGTCCAGCTGCAGCAAGAGGGTGGGGCCTCCCTGTCATGGCTGCGCAGGGAGGAGGGAGGAGTGTCAGAGGAGCAGCGAGCGGCACTGGAGGAAGTGTCGACTCTGTACAATCAGGTAGACGAATTGCTGCACCGCCTGGTGACTCTGTCCAATGCTAGGACACAGGAGCTCACCTTTGTCTTGGACTTCAGGAACATGGAAAATGGCTTCAACCAGGTGAGCACGCTCAGTTTACTCAGCCGCCACCTGCACAAGTGTCATCATTTTCGATCAGTCTGAGGTCTGTTTTCTGGAACATGTTGATGTTTGACTAAACAAGATGGAGAAGTTCTGGTCTGGTTTATGACAGAGAGGTCCTGCTGTGTTTTTGGTACCAGGTAAAAGCTTCCTAACCTAACCTAACCTTTAGCTTAACCTTTCTAACCATTGATTGAAAAGGATCAGTAGAACCCATCAGCTCGCACAGAACTCCATCAGACCACCATCTAGAACTCTGTCCTCTGCTGGTGCTGCTGTGCACTGCAGCTGGGATTTAGTGGATCCCACTCAAACTTAGACTGCCTGACCCCCTATTTAGATGGAAGGAATTCATGTGTGTGTGCACTTGTGCATGTGTGTGTGTTTGTCCTGTAGGTGAGGGCATGGCTGGAGGAAGTTGGAGAGGTCCACTTAAAGGTTCTGAGAGAACCAGCGGATTCTTTGGAGCTTCTGAAAAGAAAACAGCAGGACTTCAAGGATTTCTACACATCTGCTTATGTATGACACACACACACACACACACACACACACACACACACACACACACACACACACACACACACACACACACACACACAGTAGATAACTGATTCTGACTTTGGTGACAGAACATGATCTAATCTGATCTGGTGTCAGTTATTATGGTTTTGGATGGATCTCTAAACCAGTGATTATTAAGTTTCTGATCAGTGGTTCTGTTTCTGACCCATCTCCATGGCTGCCCCTGCTTTTGCCTGCAGGACCACTGTAAACGGGGCGAGGATCTTCTAGCCCAATTGGAGCATTGGGGTGACTTGTCATCAGCTGACCTCCAAGTCTACGAGGACAAAGTTCACTCCTTCTGGGCTCAGCTTCAGGACTTCTCTCAGAGGGTCAAAAGCACCGGGCAGAACATTGAGCGGGCCGTCCAGCTATTCCACTTCTTAGATCAGGTACAGCACACAGGGGAGAGATGATGCTTCTGCCCAGGACGCACGCACACACACACACACACACACACGCACGCACGCACGCACGCACGCACGCACGCACACACACACACACACACACACACACACACACACTAACTGGATGGGGTTATACTCTAAAACAGAACCTTCTTCCAAGGGGTCCACAGGGGTTGGTGTTACAGCCCCTGTTATTTTCCATGTACCTGCTCCCTTTGGGAATGCTGCTACAAAACACTTTCAGACAATTATATTTCACCTTTATGCTGATTTCTACATTCATCTGCCAGTGTTCCAGGGGGCTGGAGGCATGATTCAGACATTAACAGATCACCAATACATTTGTGGTTGGCGTCAATTTTCTTGAGTTTCAATGAGAATAAAACTTTTTGCATTTTCCTACAATAACTGCCAGTTGCCTGGTTTGGAGGACCTTTTATCTTTAGCTGCTCATGAAATGACTGGTCGTGGATTTGGGTGTGAAATTGGCTGTTCAAACTAGATGCTGAAATGAATGTTTCAAAGGTCAAACTTTCTTCAGCTTCGATGTTTGGATTAAGCCAAATTGACCTGAAGACTTGGACGCATGCTTTTTTCTCTTTCCAGAATAAACTATTGTAACTCTGTTTATGCCGGGTTGAGACAGTCCTTGTTTTCAAGTTTGCAGTTGGTGCAGAATGCTGCGGCCAGATTTATTTGTGGGGTGAAGAAGTGGGAACATATGTCTCCAATCTTGGACTCACTGAACTGGCTTCCTGTCCCGTACCAGATCTATGCTAAGGTCTTGGTTTATGTTTTTAAATCATTTGGAGTCAGCCATTCTATCTGTCTTCACTGTTCAAAAATGCTGCACCAATGTTCCCTTTTTCTGCTTGCTGTTTGTGGTTCTGAGGTGTAGACGTAAGTCTAGAGCAGTGGTTCTCAATTACTTTCAGTGAAGCCCCCCCTAGACACAGATTCTTTTCGTGACCCCCTCCCCGTGGGGAAATGTGCAAGCAGGGTGGTGTTGGGTGTTTTGATGAATTATTCGACCATCTATGATTGGCTGAGCCGTTCATGGCTGCAGCGTGTCAACCAAGTATGCGGGAGTCTTGCTCACCGTTTTAATGCTTTTAATGTGTTTTTATTGGGTCTTATAGGTCTGAGGGTGTTTTAGTTGTTCTCTTACGTGTTTTAGAGTACAGCACTTTGGGACCTTGGCCTGTGACATGAAGGTGATTTATAAATAAAAAATGAAGCATGCACAGCGAGAACATGCTAATGCCACACAGAAAGGCTGGATTTGAACATGCAGAGAACAAATTTCACACACACCAGTGTGACAACTATTGGGACTTTTAACTTAACTTTAACTACCAACTGCACCACAATGCAGCCGGAGGCAGCCCCTGTTTTAGTCAATGTTGTGTTTATGTGTGAGTTGAGGGGCAGAGCTACCTAATGATTGACTTCTCTCTGGTTGCAGGCCTATAACTGGGCGTTGGAGGGGAGGCGTCACCTTACTGGGATCTCTATGGAGGACTGCATGCTACCGGACAAATGCCAGGCTGTGATTGGCTGCCTGCAGGCGTACCAAGCGAAACACCCGCCAATCTCGGAAAGCCGTTTCCAGGAGATGAAGACGGAGGCCGGTGAGCTGCGGGGTGAGCAAGGTCTCCGTCAGTGGAGCATTGCCTGGTCCACATGTCAAGACACAAAAAGCATGTTTGACCAGAAGATGGAGGTGGTCCTCAAGACACGAGACTCCGCCCACAGGCAGCGCTCCAGCTCAGTTGTTAGCAGAAGTTCCGCCTCCTCCAGGAAATCGCTGTCTGGATTGTGGAGTGCCCGTTTCAACTCCTGCCCTGCAGAGGATGAGATAAAAACCTCATCAACCGTGTCAACCACCTCCCCCTCCCAGAATCCACCACTCCTTCGTCGTCTGTTTCGAAGCTCCTCTTCCGAGTCCTCAGAGCAGCTAAACGTCTGCTCCCCCAGTCCAAGCCCCACGTCCCAGAACTTAAACCTCATCCCCTCCTTCTCCCACAGCAGCCGGCAGCAGCTGAGGAAGACTCATAGTTTGGACTGTCCCTCTACGCCCAGCGTGTTGCGTTATGGTGGGTATACTCACACCAAGAACGAGCCGCCACGCCAAGGAAACACAGGTGTGTTCATCCGAGGTCTGGAGGTCAGCAGCACAGAGGCGGCAGATCGAACACTTTGTCCAAGAACACCTGCACACGGCTGGAGAGGACGGGGACAGCAGAGCCCTCAGACACCTGGCACTCCCAAAAGAAACGTCCATCGCCCCCAAGGAAGGTAGGTGCTGCCCCCACACACACCCTGCAGGTGTTCAGGACACCTGTACTAACCTGTGTTGGTCTGAGTGCAGTAAGCTGCTTCACATCGTGGAGGAGATGGTGATGACAGAGCGCGACTACGTCAGCTCGCTACGTTACATCATCCATCACTACTTCCCTGAGATGGATCAGGCAGATCTTCCTCAGGACCTGAGGGGCCAACGCTCTGTCATTTTCGGAAACCTGGAGAAGCTCCTGGACTTCCACAGCCAGTTCTTCTTAAGGGAGCTGGAGGCCTGCTGGAAGCACCCTCTGAGAGTCCCTCACTGCTTCTTGAGACATGTATGACACGCTGAAGGACATGCTAAAACACTCCAACAAATGCTTGCATGTAACTCATAGACGCACTAACAAATGCCGTGTGTGTGTGTGTGTGTGTGTGCGCGCACGCGTGTGCAGAGGGAGCAGTTTGCTCTCTACTCTCTCTACAGTAAGAACAAACCCAGGTCTGACGCCCTGCTGGCGAACCACGGACACACCTTCTTTAGGGTGAGAAGTGCTTTCTCCTATCTTTGACCACTGACCTCTCAAAGCTGACTGTGACCTCTGACCCCTCCCCTACAGAGGAAGCAGCTGGAGCTGGGAGATAAGATGGACCTGTCATCCTACCTGCTGAAGCCCATCCAGAGAATGAGTAAATATGCTCTTCTCCTCACTGACCTTATGAAGGAAGTTGGCATGGCTCAGGAGGCAGAGCTTACTGCACTGCAGACAGCCACTGACATGGTGAAGTTCCAGCTTCGCCATGGCAACGATCTTTTGGCCATGGACGCCATCCAAGACTGTGACGTGAGTTAATGAGCTCCAGCGTCTAGAATCAGGAAGTTCTAGGACAGGCTCTACATCTGTCAGCTGATCTAAAGTTTGGTTGGAACACATTTCAGATGGTTCCTGTGAGTTGAAGTTCAGATTGTTCTGGTTCTGATGGATGCAAAACTTTCAACAGAACCAGCTGCTTTTTATTAGATTAACACCAAAATTGCTTCCGAAGCAGAGAATTGTCCTATGAAGGTTCTAGTCTCAGCTATGTCCTGCTGTTGAGTCTTTGGGGGACTGTCATGTTTTTCCGGTTTAGGGGGACAACAGTTGGACTGCAGCCATGTAAAGACATTGACTTGTCTCCTGATGAGCAGCAGGTAATGGGTCCCGTGTCGGTCTACAGGTGAACCTGAAGGAACAGGGTCAGCTGATCCGTCAGGATGAATTCACGGTGTGGACCGGCAGGAGGAAGTCTCAGCGCCATGTGTTCCTGTTCGAGGAGCTGGTTCTGTTCAGTAAACCCAAGAAGATGGAGGGAGGGTTGGATGTGTTCATCTATAAACACTCCTTCAAGGTGAGCACCGCGGGCCGGTCCAGTCTGGTCCAGTTTACCACAGTTCAGGTTCTGAAAGCCCGTGTACACTTGTAGACTGCAGATGTAGGTCTGACTGAGTCGTCAGGAAACGGTGGACTTAGGTTTGAGATCTGGTTCAGGAGAAGAACGTCCAAGAACCAAACCTTCATCCTTCAAGCCTCCTCGGCTGAAGTCAAACACGCGTGGACAAGTGACATCACCCGAATCCTGTGGACCCAAGCAACCCGGAACAAAGGTAGGGATGACAGGAAGACTGGGTCAGTTTGCTTCTGGTTAGACCTGGTCTAAACCTGTGTGCGTGTGTGTGTGTGTGTGTGTGTGTGTGTGTGTGTGTGTGTGTGTGTGTGTGTGTGTAGAGGTTCGTCTACAGGAGCTGGTGTCGATGGGCGTCGGTAACAAACCATTTCTGGACATCCAGCCAAGCGACGCCGCCATCAGTGACCGAGCGATCCATTACATCACGAAAAGCAGAGGTAGGTTTCCACGGCACCCACATAATCTAACGGGGTACCAATCCGATTCATATCCAAGAATCCAGTCAGACCTGGTTCCTGATGAACTGTGACCAAACAAACAGAACCCAGGGTCGTTTCTTGCTATACGCCGACTACGCAAAGGCGTAGGGCCCCACATGGCCACTAGGGGCCCCCTAGGTTTCTGCAGTCTACAGCCTCATCTGATAATCAAAATAACTTGCTTATATTCTTGATTAGAAATACCTTATTAAGGATATAATAGCAAACTAAGCCGCAGTAAGATAAGCTTTGGATATTTTGTGGCATTATTAAGCCAAAACTGCTGGTCTCAACTCCGCTGCAGCACGGATCCCCGTTTTTGTCAACTTTGATCTCAGCGCGGCTGCAGCTGGAGCGGTGATGGAGACGCACTTCTAAAGGAGACGGGGTGATGTCGGTTCTACAGACCTGGTTTGGCTTTCAGGTGTTGAGTGTTTCTGATGTTGAGATTAAAAACATCCTCAGTAAAATATTCAGGGCCACAGTAAAGTCCTATCTGTGGTAAAAGCTTGTTAACGCAAATTAAATGCCGTTCGTTTATTAACACATGATGAACACACGTTTCCAAACTTTCTGGACATCTCCTGTGATTTAGTTTCAACAAATGTCCCTCAATTTTTTCAGCTGATTGTCCCGTTTAGTAATAAAACACGATCGTGAAGGTTCTTCCTCTCTCTCTCCGTGAGCGAGAGAGAGAGTGAGTTGCGTGCTGTCAACAAAAAACGCAACTCAGCATCATTTTACCTGCAGTTAGTGAAGCAAAACCTAACTTTCATGAGCAAAAAACCCCATAAAAATGATTAAATGAATCAGGAAAACAGGAAGAAATGTTATTTCTGTTTTTACATGTTTTACTTCAGTTCAAACTATTTAAAATGTTGTGTTTTCATCACATTTAGCTTGTATTTTATTTAAAATATTTTCAGTTATATTCATTTGATGAGAATTTTTGTGTTGGTTTGGAAAAATAATCATAACACAACATAACAATTAATGTTTTGTGCTAAATTACATTTAAAGAACATTAAATATTATTTAAATGTCATTCTATAGTTTTTGGAAGTATTTGTTCATTTCTGACAAAATAGCTTAACATTAATAAAGACTGACATTGCTGCTTATGCTCCAGGCAGGGCACAGGGTCAGGGACTAAAGAGGAACAGGTTAGCTGTTCCTGTTGTGCTCAAAAAGTTATGTTACTGATCCACTCTAAAAAAAAAAAAAAAAGGTCAGATCATCCACACAAAGCAGATTTGTATTTCATTATCTGAACGTGTCCAATTAATTAAAAAAAAACTAAAAATGTTTTGTTTAGTTTGAGTTTAAAACAGGAATGTCACTATTTTCTTTTTACTTTGTTTTTTTTTACAATATTGATGTATTGAAATAGAGAAATCAACTTGTAAATACAATGCATGTTAATATAAGCATAGCATTTTTTAACATAGTAAGCATTCACACATGGAAAGCATCAATGTGAATAAATCGTATGGCAGTAGCTCTTCTTTCATGGTGTCCAAAAGGCTGGAGACCCCTGGACTAGAGGCTACTTCTGACTGATGTAGGCTTTAGTGTGTTGGATTTTGTTTGCGCCTACTTAGAAATGTGTTATTACTTTATAAGATACACTGGTTTCTCATTAAGTGGCTAATAAATTATAGAGCCATTGAACTATTGTAGCAGTGGCCAGAAAGCTCATTTTAGATGAGCTACAACCCAAGCAGAGGTGGGTGGAGTACCCAAAAATTGTACTCAAGGAGTAGCACTACTTCTTAAACATATTGACTGATTTGTGATCATTTGTGGTGTTTATAAATAATCTAATGTATGGTGGGTCAATTGTAGTTTGGCAAAATAGGAGCCCCGGAACAGCATCTTGCATAGGGCCCCCACAAAGCTAAAAACGGCCCTGTCAGAACCCTTCCATCCTTCAGAACGACCTGACCCAGTGGAACAGAACCAGGAGCTAAACTCTGCAGCTTTCTGTTTCTGATTAGCTGGTTTTAGTTTAGTGGATCTGTACCATATTTTGGTTCTGTGGTTTTAGCATCCATCACCATCAGGGTTTCTGTGTTCAGGAGCCAGAACTCGAGCCTCCATCGCCGTCTCAGTCTTCGACCATTCAGACCCCTTCAAACGAGGGGTCATGACCTCTGACCTTACAGCATCAGGACCGTCCTCCTGCAGCCTGTTGGGTCCACTTAACCTGCACATGTACAGGTATCACACACACACACACACACACACACACACACACACACACACACACACACACACACACACACAGACCTCCTACAAAGATTCTCGTTGATGACCACCTCCTCTCCTCCTGCAGCCAGTCTCTCCCTGATGCTGCTCCTGCTGATGCCTCCTTCAGCTCCTCATGTATCGAGGAAGATGAGCAGGAACATGAGACGAGCAGCCAGCCCTCCATAAGTACAAACACACTGCTGCTGTAGCTCCACCTCCTGCTAATCAGCTCTCCAGAAGCAAATACCAGGCCTTTAGCCTTCATTTCCCATCACCCTCTGTTTTCTGCAGCCACAGAGAGTTCTGGTTCATCTTCTCGTTGCTTCTCTGGCTCCACGGACTCCGACAGTGGTTGTGTCTCCACCCACCTCCAGGAGGTGCTGCCCGGAGAGTCCAGCCAGCCCTCCTCCTCCTCTTCATCCTCCTCCTCACGTACCAAACAAAACCTCAGCAGCAAGCATATATATGCTGTGAGTCCATCAGTCTGATCACTTATTGAAGATTGCATGCAGAGTAAAGATGGTGATGTCATCAAATCAGCGAGTTACATGTTTGCATCCTTTTTTTTTTTTTTGATAAAAGCCGTTTTTGTTTTACTTTGAAAGTGAAAACAGGAAGTTGTATTTGCAAACAGGAAGTTCTAAGCTGCAGCTTGATTCAAACAGCTGATTCATCTTTATTAAACCACACATGTATATGTAACATAATAATCTGTAGCGTGTTTGTGCGTGTGTCTGCAGGGTGGAGCGGACCGGCGTCTGACCTGAGAACAGCTGCAGTTCATGTTCACTGTTGGTTCCTATGGCGTGTGGCTGATCCAGGATCAGTCTGCAGGCATCTGTCAGACCTGGTCCAGGGTGTTCTTGTGTCTCACAGCTGAGCGCCTGCTGTCATTTTTCTAATAAAGTTTTTGAAAACAGACTCATCACGCACACGCGTCATGTGTGTCTGAAGATGTAAACAAATAATCCTGTTTAATCGCCACTCGTTAAGATTAGGGATCCACCGGTATGTTACAGATTTACTGAGATTCCTCCCTTACCGTGCTCACATGTCCAGCAACACAAAACAAAAATGACAAATATAAAAAGTTTATTTTAAAATTCACTTCTGTTAAAACATTAAAGGGTTTAATTCTGAAATACATAAAAAACTAGATCAATTGCATTTCTTGCAGAAATGCGTTTGAATGCTGCGTCGCTGAAATTGATTGCCGAAGCTGCCGAATAACTGAACTGAAGCTGAAACTGAGCTTAATTGTCAAAATGAGCTGAACGTAGTTGAAGAATTAGGATAAAAAATAACTAACGTTTAAAAAAGCGCAAACAGTAGATGAAGAATGAAGAAAAACATCTTAAACAGCAGAAAACGAAAATCTCTGAACACAGTTTAAAAAACTCCACAGCTGAAAAGTTTTAAACGGGGTGTGTTTGAGAAGGAATAGATTAATAGTTTAATTTTCACAATGAGCTGAACTTTGAATTTAGCAGCGTCTGCTTGATTCTGAAACTGATAGCTGAACATGCCTTGGAACTGGAAGGAAGTAGAAAATTAGTTCAACTGTCAATGTTAGCAGAATGAAATTAAAATTAAACTGTTAAAAAGAGCAGAAATTGAACTTTGAAGTTTCAAAATTCTCTCGGCCAATCAGAGAGCAGGAATGGTGGACGGCTGGCTTCCTCAGACCAAGCCGAACGATTTGGTGTATAACACGTCTGGGTGCGTAATTCTGTTAACCCAGAATAAGCCTCAAGTCTCTCAACCAATCAGAGAGCAGGAATGGTGGACGGCTGGCTTCCTCAGACCAAGCTGAACGATTTGGTGTATAACATCTCTGGGTGCATAATTCTGTTAACCCGAATGAAGCCTCAAGTCTCTCAACCAATCAGAGAGCAGGAATGGTGGACGGCTGGCTTCCTCAGACCAAGCTGAACGATTTGGTGTATAACATCTCTGGGTGCATAATTCTGTTAACCCGAAAGAAGCCTCAAGTCTCTCAACCAATCAGAGAGCAGGAATGGTGGACGGCTGGCTTCCTCAGACCAAGCTGAACAATTTGGTGTATAACATGTCTGGGTGCGTCATTCCGTTAAGCTGGAATAAGCTTGAACTAAGTTTGAAGTGATCCAAACAGTTATTAAAAAAATAATTGTTTCAGTGTTAGTATACATATTTAATTGTTTAAATGATCCAAAAATATTGTATAAATAATTGAATGAAGAAGAGCATTTAGGTTGAAGTATAAAATGAGAATAATTATGTGTAGTTCAGCCAGAAAAGTTGCATGTAAGTTGAAATGTTTGAAATCGTTTAAAGAGAAGAATGATAAATTTGCCACAGGTGGGATTTGAACCCGGATCTCCTGCATGAAATCCCTCCAACAATGCCACCGAACTAACACTCTTGCTGAAAAGTACAAGTGGATGTCCTTATGTAAGATTGATTGAAGAAGAGCATTTAGGCTGAAGTACAAAATGAGAATAATTAGGTTTAGTTTGGCTTTAAAAGTTGGATGTAAGTTATTAGACATTGTTTAAAGATCAGAAATCATAGATCAGAATCATGAAATTGCCACAGGTGGGATTTGAACTCGGGTCTTCCGCATGGGAACCCTCCTACTATCTCACTGAGCTAACACTCTGGCTGAAAAGGCACAGGTGGATGTCTTTATGTAAAGAGAAGTTTGGCTCTTCCATGCTGCCCTTGTGAATGAGGGCAGAAGACAGGACTCCTCGGCTCGTTAGCGATTGTAGCAGAAGGACCGTTAGAGTTACAGCAAAAACAAAGACATCACCTGAAAGCTGACAAAAATACCTACTGTTTTATACAAAAATCATGTGTGTACTCAAACATATAGAGCCACTTTTGGACCATTCTTTAACTTGAAATGAAGCAGTCTGCCCCTCCTTCTGCTGCTCACTGCTAGAGTGGTGTTGTGTTTTCTGAACTGTTTTCATAAGAACCAAAAACTGTCTTACAGCCACAATACTTTGAGTAGATTGATAAATTATAGCTCAAAACGTAGGTATATCTGTCAGCTATCATGCAGTGCAGGTCTCAATTTGATGAGATTTACTGTTCACCCAGGACAAATCCTGAAGCGGCACAAAGTCACTTCTGAGCTCCTATCTTTCCCATTCATTTTGTGGTGACGTTTCCTGAAAGATCCCAAACTGTACCTAAAACTTAAACTGTGATTTTAGAAAAACTGTAAAAGATATCAAGACACAGAGTCATCGGCAAATAGATGAAAGTCTTGTGACTTGTTTAAACTTTAAATGAAGTTTCTAGGTTAAAGTATGCTGAAGTAGTTAACTCTCAAAGAGATGAATGGTTTGGCCAAAAGTTTTGAGAATTTTAAGGGCTTTCCATTCATTTCAATGGGAAAATAATAATAGAAAAAGCTGAATATTTCAGAAACGGTTGAAGATATCAATACCAAAAGTCATTCCCGGAATGACCTGAACGAGCTGAACGGTTTGATACCAAACTTGTTGAAATAGCTGAAAAATTGTTGAAGAAGAAGCGGTCCAAAAAAGTGTACGGAAGCAGAATAATAAGAAGAAGAAGAAGAAGAAGAAGAAGAATAATAAAGAGAAACAGGAAAACAATAGTTTGAATGCTTGCAGCATTCAAACTAATAAAAGTAAACTCTGTAAAAACCTCCAAACGCTAATGAATCCTGATTAGGGGATCAATGTCAGTCAGTCATGCACACACACGGTGGGTTTTGCATAGCAAGTTTCAAAATAAAAGCTTCACCTTCTATCTATTAAATCTGTTCTGGCTGGAGAAAAGTCATTCAGCTGACCTCAAATCAGCTGATGTGTTGTACCTCTGTCCTGCAGAGGCTCTTCTCTGATTGTTAGGAGCAGTAGGAGGAGTTTGTGATTGAAGGATGCTGGTGACATATCTCCAGAGACATTCAGATGAACAGGACTCCACCTGGAGGCGGACTGAAGAAATGTTCCTCAGTTGATTATTTCCAAGAAGGCCTAACACAGATTCCACTGGTCCAGCCAGTTAGATCCTTCTCAGGCTTCAGGAACATCTCTTCATGTGAGGCAGAGGAGCGACACTCTTCATCAGACTGGAGTTGACACAGGTGTAGTTAGTGGTGATCCAAACCAGGAGTAAAACGGGTATCTTCATGTTCAGGTGGTCCATCTGCTTTAGAAGGCTCCACCTACAGCAGCGCACACCTGAACAGGCTCTTTTTGGAGCGGGACTCAGAGATCTTCACGGGTCCACCTCCATCTGCAGGGTGTTTGTCGTTCTGCAGAAAGAACAAGAGACCAGTCAAACATCTGGAGTCACAGCTGCTTTCAAACATCTAGACAGTTAAAAGGGTTAAATAAAAAAATCTAAACCATTCTGAATCATTAGGTTCTGAGTGGTTCCTCTCTGGTTTCTGTCAGCTGGAGTTCTCCACAAACAAACCCACGCTGAGGAGGAACAGCTGGATACATCTGGATCTGTTTGTTTCTGGGTTTGAGCATATGTTGTCTTTAGAATTTTGACCTCAGGGATCTACTGTGGAGGTCATGACCTATTCATGTTTAACTAGCAGCATTCTGGTTCCAGTAGATCAGATCCTGGACGTCTCTAAAGAGAACATTCCTTGTTCAGACTCACCATCTTCTTATTGAGTCGGACCATGATGTCTCTGGCGAGCATGAGGAACGCCTGCAGAGAGAAACGTGCCACAGTCAGCTTGTGTGTGTGTGTGTGAGAGAGAGAGAGACAGATGGACTCACCATCTCCACGTTGATGCTGGACTTGGCGCTGGTTTCAAGAAACTTGATCCCGTAGTCGATAGCAAGCTGAAGAACAAAAAATTTGATTAAAACGTTTAAAAAAAAATCTATTTTTTGCTGGATCGATCGGTAGGAGTTATATTTGAGATATCTCAAAATCCTTAAAGTAAGATGGCCATAGTAACATTTATTAGGCAGACTGGATGTGTGTCGCAGATATCGATAAATCTATTGTTCCTTTTATGACGTAACAATCCAGATATTCATAGTAAAAGTTTTACTATCTAGAATGAATATTTCAGATATCGTAAACGTAATTCTTAGGAAAAATGACGTCACATGTCCAATCCATGTGTATTAGGTTTGCAGCGCCTCCTATCCACAAATATGTTCTTCCTATCAAAAACTGACATTAGTGATAGTAGAAGCTGAACTCTTGCTAGGAGAAACTCATTTTAGATAGATCTAATTCAACTGTTACTAGTAAAAACTTATTTCAGATAGGTAAAATGAAAACACTATTCCCACTATCTGATTTTAATTTGGATATCTGGACGGACATTTGTACTATTTGAATTTTAGATAGGCTGAACTACAATCTTTCTGGGGACAAACAACTTCTTGCCATCTGAAAACAACAAACAACAACAGAAAGTAAAGAACAACTGAAACAAAGAACCAAAAATCTGGAAAAACCAAAACCAGTGATAACCCTTCCATACATCAAAGGCGTAACAGAAAAAAATAATAGCAACAATGATAGAACATAACATAAACACACCAACAAAAACCATACACAACAGTTAGAAAAGGACAAGTACCGGTACACCCAAAAGACAAGATACCAACAGGACATAAGTGTATATGAAATCCCATGCAAATTATGCAATAAAACAAACATAGGAGAAACTCAACACACGAACAATAGAACATAGAAAAGAGTGTGAGAAAGAAACAAGGAGAAGACACACAAGAGCAGCAAAACAGGAAGCAGAAAGTACAATAAAAAAATCAGCCGTAGCGGATCACTGCACAAGAGAAAATCATATAATGGACTGGGCCAGAACAGGGATCATAAACACAGAACAACAAAAATACAAAAGATGGATTAATGAAGCCATAGAAATAAGGAGACA
This sequence comes from Aphyosemion australe, assembly GCA_006937985.1. NCBI lineage: Eukaryota > Metazoa > Chordata > Actinopteri > Cyprinodontiformes > Nothobranchiidae > Aphyosemion > Aphyosemion australe. The sequence goes on from SSNS01000111.1 coordinate 1,712,207, forward strand.
TGGACACACAACCATGAACAGAGACGATGAGGTTTACACATTGGATCACGCATGGGACCGTGTCATCGGCGAAGAGAGCGTGGGCAGCAGAGGGTGACACTGTCCTCTGCAGCTTGCGGATAAACGGAAAAGGAAATGAAGCCGCTAACAGCGGCTTAGCTCTGAAGAAGGCTGCAGCTGTGGTCGAAACGTCAGCAAGAAAAAGGTAAAACAATCTCTTTTCTGTGTTAAAAAAAGAATCAAGTGATGCATAGAAGAAATACACACAATGAACGCACAAAAGAACTTCTTGTCATCTGTTTTGAAACTGTTAGTGTTCTTTATTTCATAGCCATAATGCTGTTTTAGAGAGCCTGAAATTGTAATAAATGAGTTTCTCCTGTAAGAATTGTTTCTACTTTGTTCTTTCTTGATGGGAGGAACGTATTTGTGGATAAGGGGGGAGCTGCAAACCCAATACACATGATTGGGAAATGTGACGTCATCTGTCCTAGAACATTTGACATACCTTAAGTGTCCAGTGTGGATAGTAGGAATGCCATTATGGATATCTGGAATGTTAAATTCTTCTAGGAACAACAGATTTATAGGTATCTGGATTACATATCCAGCCTGCCTAATAAATGTTAAAACGGCTTGCCATATAGGTTTCTGATTCTCAGCTTTTTTTTTAAAGTTTATTCAGAATTTAGACCAGAAGACAGAATCAGAATCAACTACGGACCGACCCAGTCTCTGACTCTGTCCACAATCCGTAAGCTCCACCCACCTTCTCTCCCCTCTCCTTGGACACTTGTCTCTGGTCATTCATGTCACACTTGTTTCCCAGGACCATCCTCTCCACGTCCGCCGATGCATTCTGAAACAAACAGGATTTTGCTTCTGATCACTCCGTCAGGTGACATCATGTGGTCAGGTGACTGATAGTACAGGCGATGGGCATGGCTTACCTCCTCGATGTTGCGTATCCAGTTCCTTATGTTGTCGAATGACTTCTCATTGGTGATGTCATAAACCAGCATGATGCCCTGCCACACAACAGGAAGTCATGACATACTGCAACACAGAGCTAACCAATGAGGGCAATGGAGCGGGCCTTACCATGGCTCCTCTGTAGTAGGCTGTTGTGATGGTTCTGAAGCGCTCTTGACCCGCTGTGTCCCTGCAGAACCAACACACAGCATCACCACTGGGCCTTTTCAGGGACTAGGGACCATGGCCCGGTCAAGAACCAGGGACCATGGCCCGGTCAGAACAGAACTCACCAGATCTGGAGTTTGATCCTCTTCCCATCCAGATCCACGGTCCTGATCTTAAAGTCGATCCCTGAAACACAGACAGAGACATTTCCTGTTACATTTTATAGCTCTGCCTCTTTTTGTGTTCTCTGAACAGGAAATGAAACTGTTGCCATGGTAACCTTCAGCAGAGGTCGATGACCTCAGTCTTTTTCTCAGAGCTGCTGTAACCACCTCTGTCGGTGTGATTGGGTCAGAGCCACCCTGAGCTCCCAGAGTGGTTCCGTTTGAAACAACTCAGGCTGGTTCTGATGAAATGCGCAGCAGCAGCAGACGGACCCGATCAGAACACAGACTGGTTGTTTCTATCAACAAGTCTTTGTTCCCAGCCGTTTAGGTCACATGACTCAAAACCCACACCAGAACTTGCAGGATTTTGAACCCTCAAAGTACTTTATTAAGTCCCATAAGAACCAGAAAGTGGGTCAGAACTTCAAACAAAGAAATTAGTTTACCATATCAGGACTTTCCTCAGTCTGGATCAGCCTAAGAGTCCAGGTTCTGGTTCTGATGTTAGTTATTTCAGGCTTTTAGACTGCGTTTACATAAACATTATGGACCCGGTTCCCCTACGGACCTGTGTAATCTAGTAAGCTGGCAGGAACCCTCCCTTTGTGGCCCATAGACCAGATTTAAATATTTTTGTCTGAAACAAGTCCAGTTCTGGTTCAGACCCGTTCCTTGATCCAGTTCTGTCTTGCCTGTTGGGTCTTTCAAACATTAGTACTAGTGAAAATTCTGTCAGACACATGTACAGGTGAGGCAGATGTGTGTGAATATAGACATGATCTTCCCATCAGAACCTCCCCAGTGTGACGGGGCACGTCCATCATGATGTCTTTGTCCTCTTGTAGCAGAGGTTCTTTATTTGTTTGAGTATGAATGATTCTATCGAGAGCTCAGTCTGGTGTCTGGTTCTGAAGAAGATACGACTGTCCCCCCCAGAGACAGAAGAACACGCTGTGTGTGTGTGGTGTGTACACACATGTTTCTGCTGCATCATTCAGATGAAAACAGGAAGTGAGCCCACTTCTTCTATAAGTTATTGTGTTGTTATCTCACACAATGAAGGCATTGAGTCCTCTAGAACCCGGGTTTGGTCCAAAATGTTCTGATCTGCAGGAACCGACCAGAACCATCAGCCACGATGAGGAGAGGAACTTTAAAAACTCTAATTTTGTGCTACCTTGTGGGTCTCTACTGCCTCTATAAACACTCCAAATATGGAAAAATCTATTCATCCATTTCCTGTCAGTGTTTGGTTTTAGGAATTATTTGCCTAAAACGAGTCATTGGAAAAAATTCTTGTTTGTGATGTCACAATAAGGGAAATTAGCATAGAACACCCCCCACCCCCACACATCCTGTTGATGTTGAAGGAGCAGCAGCTTGACTCCCAACCCCTCCAGGATATCTGAGCTCTTAACATGAAAGCAGCCAATCAGAGGATGAATGGGCGTGGCCTGCAACAGCTTGTTTTCCCCTGAAACGGCTCGTTATGGAGGGTACTGAAACTGTCAAGAATAAAACTGCTGAAATGGCTTTGTGTTTGGCCAGAGACTTTATATAACTTAACATAACTTTAAAAAAGACAGTCTACTTTAATTATTCTTTTACCTCTTAGAAAACACTGAAGGTTCTTTTGTGAACAGTGATGACTGTTTTCCAGAATTCTTTTCAGAGTGATGCTGGTTTGTTCTGATCCAGATTCACGAGCACCCAGGAGCAGCAGGGTCTATTTTTATAGTTACAGACTCTGATTCTAAACACTTGGTTTCCTGAATCTTATAATAAAGTCACGACTTCCTGTTAAACATTGAAAGGTCACAGAACTTCCCGTTTGATGTTGGCTTTTCCAGAACCTCCAGTAAAGATAAAGAACCAAGGTGTGAGGCCTTAGGTGGGACCAATAGACGTTCCAAGGCCAGTCTATAGGTATAATCCGTCCATCGTGTCCCAGGTCAACCTCAGGGGTCTCCTCCCAAGGGGACATGTCCACCTCAGCTGGCTGATGAGGAGGAGCAACGGCTCTACAAGTCTGAGCTCCTCTACCCAGCTCCAAGGTCCGCCCACCCTGAGGAGGCAACTCGTTTAGTCGTTCTTCATGATCTCATTTTATTGGTCCCAAAACCCAAATCTCGTGATGACCACAGGTGAGGGACGCAGATCACCTTCACCCCTCCAGACCGGTTCTGATCACTCACCCCTTCACACCTCACCTCCTCAGAAGCCCCCACCTGCACCTAGAAAATCTGTCCAAATTAGTTCTGACAAGAACAGGTAAAGGCCCGCCCAGGTGGGGTCCGGACCGGATGATGATGACCCTCCCTCTTGATGTGGGGTCAGAGGTCACTCACCGATGGTGGAGATGAATGTGGTGTTGAAGGCGTCCTCGCTGAAGCGGAAAAGGAGACATGTCTTCCCCACACCGCTGTCTCCGATCAGAAGCAGCTTGAACAGGTAGTCGTAGGTCTTTGCCATGTTGATCCCTCCGTGAGTGCACGTGACTCCAGGTGGGTCCACGGAACCCGCAAAGCTCTGGGCTAGACTAGTTCCGCTGCTTCTTCTCTGGTGCTACCAAAGACTGTATATATAAGAGGGTGCTACTAACTCGGAGCCCGTGTGAAACAGGAAATAGCTGTGCGTCAGGTGAACTTTAAGCACCGCGGGATATCCGGGACGGGCCTTTCACAATAAAACAGGAAACAGAAAGGACATCCTCAGTAGCGTCCTTCGTCTGTGTTTCCCTCTTATATATACAGTCTTTGGTGTTTCCTCCTCACCATCAGACCCTCCTCGGTATCTTATAACAAACCAGATGTTCTGTTCAGTTTCTGTGTTCAGAAAATATTTCTGTACCTTTTGCTCAACTAGAGAGTGGTGATGAACCAAAAACCTCTAACAAATGCTGTAATTCTATTGGTGACTTTTTTGTTTAACACTGTTACATAGATGGGGTTGTGTTTTTAGCTAAATAGTAGAAAAAGGCAGTTACAGCTAGTCCCCATTTTGCTAACACCAAAATGCGTTTTATTATTTTTTATCATGAGTGGCCTAGAAATATTGTTCCCTGTTCTTCTCCTCCTTTTCCTTTTTCTCCCTAATATTAATATTACCAAGAGGACACAAACAAAGATTGTGTTTCTTTTTTCTCTGCTTCATTGAAATGTGGAGGCTAAAATGTTCTCTTCTGAATGGTTTATCAGAACCAGAGTGTAGTTCCAGCTTGTCGCCACTGGAGGGTGTCAATTCATCTCCTGATTCATTAAATGTCAATTAAAACTGTCTGTAGTGCTATAGCTAGCTGGGTTTAGCACTTTGACTCCACACAACCATTGTGTTTAACACTGCTACATGAATATAGTTTTATTTGTGTTTTGAGCTAAATAATAGGAAAACTAGTCTGTTAGAGTGACATGTTCTGCAAACACTGCAAATGTAGCATTTTATATTGAAATAATTTATAAGACATTTATTGAGTTTTAGTAAAGTGGTTCGTATAAGTCAAGATGTTCTAGTTTTCCCGTTATCTAGATGCTGTTAACACTAATTTAAAACCCATAGTGAGTTTTAATGGTATGTTTTATTTTAAAAGAATCTACAGGAAGTGCTACTGAGTTGTGTCTTCTTAAGCTTCATGAACGCAGTAACAATTTGCGTTCGCCAGACGGCGTAAAAAATCCTTAATCTCGAACCAAAGACTGTATAAATAAGAGTCTCGAACAAAGACAGACCTGGCTAGGCTTGCCAGACTAAGACATGGCTGCAGCGAGAATAACCTGGCCTCACTGTTCAAAGTCACTGTGAGCATCTATGCCCGTTTTTGTGCAGCTTACGGTTGTAACAACCGGAAGGTGCTTACCCAACTAAAACACACATTTTATCAAGCCTTTTCACAAAATCAGACACATAGTATGGCATGATAATTAAAATATAAATATAACTAAACAAAATAAATGAAAATATAAAATCCCATGAGGTAGGCTAAAAAGGTCAATAGTAATCCCACGTTATCTGTTTTCAATAGTACGCCGGTTGTTGCAACCCTAGGCTGCACAAAACGGGCATAGTTGCTCAGATCTGTGTTGACTTTAGAGAGTGAGGAGACCCATCCAATATGGCGGCGACGCTGTTACGCTCTCCAGCGCCCATGATCGGTTGTTATCACCATAGATGTCTGTGGTCACCACTGGATGGCGCCAAATCCTTATCTCCCCGTAGACCTGAGTTATGGTTAGAACTTGTAACAGAACCATTCATTGGGTCTAAGTGGATCAATTTAAACATCCTTCTTCCATAGATTAACTATGATGTCTCATGATAATTTGTATTTGTTTAAAAAATCAAATAAGTTATCTGTAAAAGTTTGTCGTTGTTAATAAAGTTGTTTTAAAAGTTCGTTTCTAGCGGAAGTGACGAATGTAGTTCAGTTGCTAAGCTGCTGTCGGTAACACCACAGTCTTTGGTCTAAACAACAGCAGCTGTTAACGGTGGTTGGTTAACCTAGCCTGGTTCCCGGTAGGTCTATACCCTACCCGGAGGTGGACTCACCGAGACCGGGCCAGGTCCCGGTACAAGCAGCGGCGTTCGACGTGATTCCGCTAACTGTTTCTAGCGTTAAGCGGGCGGGTTAGTTATAGTTAGTTAATCTGTTGTTGTTGACTAGTTAGTTCCGGTCTGTCGTGTAATGGATGAACCAATTTTAACTTCACCAGAAGCCCGTTCAGGAAGCTCATAGGTGAGTCCATCCAGGTGAACTAAAGTCTGTATCACTAGGTGAGCGGTCCTGGTGAAAAGGAACATCTGATTAATGTTAACTTGTGACACCTGTTTTACACACACATGCACGCGCGCACTTTAGTTTGGATGGTCATGTCACTGGTCTGCAGCTGATTCTCTTGGTTACCAGTTAAACCCATCAACGCTGACGAGAAACACATTTCTCTGAATTTTGCTCCAGTCAGCTGATCCAGGCTGTTCCCTGCGCTGATCTTATCATCAGATCAGATTTATTTATTTTTTTTACTAAAAATCTAATGATACTTTAAGTGGACAGAATCTGGACGACTGTTACAGTAGATCCATCACAGACCAGGGCCAGAACCGTAGAGATAACCGAGACTTACCTGAATCTCCATCAGAATGATGACGTCACATGAACGTTCACAGTGAGGAGCAAGGAGAATATTACACCATAAGTCAGAGATCAGGAGAAAACACCAAGAAGGTCTTCCTTAGAGAATCCCAGACACTAGAGAGAGAAAAGTGTGGTGGCGCCGGATGCTAAAGCTGTCTGATCTTCAGCTTTAGCAGACTGATCTTCTCTCTCATTATGAAGGTTTTGTGTTCCTGTAGGTGGACTCGCATGAACTAACCTGAGGGCTGGTCCAGGTTCGTCCTGTCTGACCCAGAATGGCCGCCGCCACCAGCAGCACCAAGATCTCCTGGAGACTGCGTGAGTAAAAGCATCCATAATACATGTTCAGAATGACCCTAGACCCAGTCCAAGGGATGCTCAGTCTAGCTGATCTGAGACTGGTCTATCTCACCTGGGCCTGGTTCAGATCAGAGTTTGTTTGGATTGTTGAGCTGAACTTTCCTCTCTTGTGTCCAGAGGAGTTCGAGGCTCACTCCAGCGCCGTTTCCTGTTTGTCTCTGGGGAAAAGTTCTGGCCGCCTGCTGGCAACTGGTGGAGAGGACTGCAGAGTCAACATCTGGTCTGTCAACAAGGCCAACTGCATCATGGTGAGGCTGCAGGGACATCAACCAATCTGACTGGAGCCTAACTCTAACCCTTCAAGTCCGAATCAGAAAGCTGTTAGTGTCACTGCATGAGAACGTAATTAATGAAACTGGAAGGCAAACAGAAAAAGGAAATACAAAATATAAGAAAAAAGGTAGATAAAGCTATTTACATACAAATAAATCCTTATTAGATGCAATGATGTGCAAATAGCTTTAATGCAGCAGCAGTAGCGTTGTTCAAGAATTATTGGATTTAGTTCACGGATGACAGTCCTGGAGTTTTATTTATTGCCCTGATTACTGAGAGGAAGAAGCTGTCCCTCAGTCTGCTGGTTTGTAGCGCCTATCAAAGGTGTGTGTGTGTGTGTGTCTGTGTGTGTTTCCTCTCTCAGAGTCTAACGGGTCACAAGAACCCAGTGGAGTGTGTCCAGTTCAACACATCAGAGGAGCAGGTTGTGGCCGGGTCTCAATCAGGATCAATACGGGTCTGGGACCTGGAGGCTGCCAAGAGTAAGTGTGTGTGCGCGCATGGCTGGGGGTGGTGGGATGGGGTGGGAAGGATCTTTAGAATCCTGATAATCCAATTCAGAGCCACGAGAACCACATCATAAATGCTGTAAACTCTCTGACACATACCTGAGATATGAGAGGAAACAAGGTTCAGCTGGTTGGATCCAGCTGTGTCCTGCTCACCTGTTCAGATGTGTGACTCGGCTACTTCCTGTCTTCAGTTCTACGGACCCTGATGGGACACAAAGCCAACGTCACCAGTCTGAGCTTCCATCCATTTGGGAACTTCCTGGCCTCCAGCTCCATGGACACAAACATCAAGGTCTTGATGATTCAGATTCACATCAGTCAGTCTTTGACCTGTTTTAATCACACCTGGTATGTTTCAGCTGTGGGACGTCCGGAGGAAAGGTTATGTGTTCAGGTACAAGGTAAGGGGTGTGTGTGTGTGTGTGTGGGTGGGTGGATCAGAACACCCAGAAAGACCGGTGTTTGTGCTTTCAGGGTCACTCTCAGGCTGTGAGAAGTCTGGCCTTTAGTCCAGATGGGAAGTGGTTGGCCTCAGCAAGTGATGACTGCACCGTAAAGGTAAGCAGCTTGTCCCTCCGGTTGTCCCTTCGGTTGTCCCTCCGGTTGTCCCTTCGGTTGTCCCTTCGGTTGTCCCTCCGGTTGTCCCTCCGGTTGTCCCTCCGGTTGTCCCTCCGGTTGTCCTTTCGGTTGTCCCGCTTATCATCTCTCTTGTCTTGCAGCTGTGGGACCTGACCCAGGGAAAAACCATCACAGAGTTCTCAGCTCATTCTGCAGCTGTCAACATTGTCCAGTTCCACCCAAATGAGTACCTGCTGGCATCTGGCAGCTCAGACAGGTCAGACCAGGTCACAGGTTCTACTGGAACTCTTTACTCTGATCAGATAGTTGAGTTGATAAATCATACAGATTCACAGATATGTTAGTTACCTCCTGCTTGGTTAGTGTGTGTATGCGTGCATGCTTCTGTGTGTGTGTGTGTGTGTGTGTGTGTGTGTGTGTGTGTGTGTGTGTGTGTGTGTGTGTGTGTGTGTGTGTGTGTGTGTGTGTAAACAGTGTTTCCTTTCCTGTTTGGTTATTAGTAGTGGTGTTAGTAGAGTTTTTAGTGACAACTATTAACTGCTGTTATATTATTTGTAAATGTTTTTGTGTGCAGCGTTCAGCACTTTTGGTATCCCTTGGATAGTAAAAGTGCTCTAGACGTAAAGCTGCTGCTGCTGATGTGTAACCATAAGATGTGTGTTTCCTGCAGGAGCATCAAGCTGTGGGATCTGGAGAAGTTCTCATTGATTAGCTCATTGGACGGGGACACGTCTGCAGTCAGGTGAGGTAATTTCAGGGCTCCAGGTGGACATAGAGTCCTTTGTCTACGTGAAGGACAGGAAGTCAGCATCTGTGAAAAAAAGACAGTCGAGCCTTCATATTTATTGCTGCCCCTACCTCAGCGTATGTCCTGTCTTTTAGCAACCGAGACAGAGCCAAACAGAAGCTAGTGAGAATGGGGAACTAATTTATTACTGACGTCATCCTGGAGGAGCTGCAGCAGCTTTGCCACCATACGAGATGATTTACGATGAATTGTGACTAAAATTATATTAGTAACAATTATTTGAACGACTAAAGTCTGAAAACACAACCGCTTTAAGCTTTTTGTTTTTGTACCACCAGACTTAGGTCCACTTATGTTTAAACTGAAGGGGTGGGCAACTCTGGTCCTCAAGGGCTGCTTTTCAGCATGTTTTAGTTGTTTCTCTGTTCCAGCACACTTGATTCATCTGCTCAGCAGCTCACCAAGCTCTGCAGAAACCTGTTATTCAGCAGCTGATTAAAGTCAGGTGTGTTGTAGCAGGAAAAAAAAACATGCTGGATAGTGGCCCTCGAGGACCGGAGTTGACCACTCCGCTTCGTCCGCCATTGTTACAATAACAAGAATCTCACCTTCACGCAGTAATAAATCCTCGGATAGGCTGGGACAGTAGAAAACACCGACCTTGACCTGTCTGACCTCATCCCTGTTTTCACAGGTGTCTACTCTTCAGTTCTGACGGCTCCTGCCTCTACAGCGGCTCCTCAGACTCTCTGCGAGTTCTGGGCTGGGAGCCCGACCGCTGCTTCGACTCGGTTCTGGTCGGCTGGGGGAAGGTGTCGGACTTGGCTGTGTGTAACCAGCAGTTGGTGCGTAGCTCCGCCCCTAATGAGTTTACCTGTCGATGTGTTAATAATGACGCTGCTGTGTTCCCGATCAGATCGGCGTGTCCCACCAGCTCTCTAGTGTCTCGTCATATGTAGTGGACCTGAAGAAGGTGAAGCAGAGCGGCGGTGCCATGATCCAGGGAATCATTCAGGACAACCAACCGCTCCCCGCACCTATGGAACCCAGAGCATCGGCACTGCGCCGGAACTACGACAGACCCACCACCTCCTGCAGCTCACACAGGTAACAAGACTTCCTGTTTCATCTCCAGGTCAGTGATGTCACACTCACATGCTGTGATGTCATCAGGGTAAAGCAGCGCTCAGATGCTGATAGGCGGAGCCCTGAAGGAGAGAGGCGGAGCCCCAGTGAGGATGAAGCTGAAGAGAAACTGTCATCAGCAGAGATTCACAACACTGAAGATTACAAAGAGATCTTCCAGCCTAAGAACGCCATCTGTAGGTGGAGTGAGATAGCTACACCTGAGCTTCTTGTTTTGTTCTGAGGGAATTTACTGATGAGAACTTTAATGACCCGATTCTGGTTCTGTACAGCTCGCACTCCTCCACGGATATCAGAACCCTTCCCTGCTCCTCTGGAAGATGGTGAGTCCACCCGAACCAGGTGACTGAGCAGGTCACCAACATGTTCCTCACCTGTCCATTATAACAGAATACCACCTGAACCACGTAGAGTCAAGCTGCTCTGAGTGGTAGAAAAGGGCCATTAGACACACACACACACTGGTTCTGGCTGTGTGTCGGTTCTGCTGATTAAGCTAATTGTCTCCTCTACCTCTCAGAGGGCGTGGCAGCGATCGGCCGACAGCTGAAGAATGTGATGCCTCCATTTCCTGACAAACAGAAGGTCAGTGAACGTCTCGGCCGTGAACTCATTTGGGAGTTTTGATTTTAGTTCTGTTCATTTGTGTCTCCCACGACCCGGTTCTGATTTAAAGCTGATCAGAACCCCTCAGCAAACGTAGCTTTGACTTGACCAAACCTCGTCAGGTGACCAGTGTTTCTGCTCCATTTAGGCTCCGCCCCTCGCCACCTCTACTCCCATCCAGAGGGTGGAGCCTACAGTAAAGTGCCCCACCCCCTCAGCTGTGGTCCCTATGTCTTCTGTCCCCGCCCCGTCCAGTCCGGTCAACCCGGCCAAACCCAAACATCAGCCCAGAATCATCCCCAGCACCAGAACCGAGCCCCTTGGACTGAATGTGGCCGACTTTTTGCCGGTGTGTGCCAACTCCTCTATTGGTCAGGTGAGCTCTGCTGGTTGTTAATCGTCTGTGTGTGTTCAGTCTGCAGTCAACCGGGCCGGAGAGCTGAACGACGACGAGGCGCTGACCCAGATCAGGAAAGGTCATGACACCATGTGTGTGATGCTGAGCAGCCGGCACAAGAACCTGCAGACGGTCCGATCGGTTTGGGCCAGGGAGGACATCAAGGTGGGACCGGTCTCTGAGACAGATGGCAGGACCAGTCCGGTTCGGTCCAATTATCAGAACCATTTAGCTGATCAGGGGCAGCTTTACTGGGTCAGAACCTCAGCAGAACAACAGATGCAGCGTTCAGTAATCAAATTGCTTCATCAAGGAATGTGATTACACCTGAATTTTTCCCTGCAGAATGCTTTGGACACTGCTGTCTCCATGAATGACCTGTCCATCGTGGTGGACATCCTCAACATCATCAACCTGCAGCCGTGAGACTCAGACACACACAGACACTAGCTGGTCTTTGACCTTTGACCCCTCCATACAGGATTAAGATCGGGACAGTAAGGTCATGTGACCTTGGTTGTTTATTTTTCAGCTCGTTGTGGAAACTGGACCTGGTTCTGTCTGTCCTGCCTCAGATGGACAAGCTGCTCCAGAGTAAATATGAGAGGTGAGACCCAATCAGCTGATGGAGCTGATCATGTGACATCAGAACAGCACCAATGTTCTCATCAGCAGGATAATGCTGCCACAAACTCTGGTTCTGTTTGTCCTCAGCTACATGCAGACTGGTGCCACGTCTCTGAAGCTCATCATGAAACACTTCTGGACTCTGATCTCCCAGAACCTGAAGGCGTCGCCGGCTGTCGGAGTCGACATCAGCCGAGAGGAGAGGTGATTGTCCAGGGACAGCGACCGGACCGGTCCGGGTTCAGGGGTTCCTGTCAGATGTTGTAAAACTTTTTAGAACTTTGCTTTTTGTTGCAGAACCCTAAAGTGCCGTGAGTGCAGCAAACACCTGAAGAACCTGAGCAACATTGTAAAGACCAAGGCGGACCAGGTGGGTCGCCATGGCAGCACCTTCAAGGAGCTCCAGCTGCTCATGACCCCTCTGGACGAAACACCATGAGGAGCCGTTCGGGACCAGCAGAACTGGGTCAGCTGGACTCAAACTGTTCTGATGTTTTCACTTTTCTATCATTTTAAATTAAAATAAAAGTTGAGTCGGCCACATTAAGACAACCCGGACCCTGACCCTTGAGGACTCGCTGCAAACTGAGACGTTTGTCTTAAAAACCAAAACACTTAAACTGAATCTGATGACCTGTTGGTTCTGGTTCTAAAGGAAGGTGAGGACTTGAGTTTGGGTTTGACTGGTTCTGTTCTGACCCATCTCCAAACGTTTTACTGAACCAGGTACCAGGACCTCACCTGGTTCTGCTCTGGAACAATCAGACTATTTAGTAAAAACCTGAGAGGTTCTGAAACATTGACGACAAAAAAGCTGCTTGGTTCTGGAGAATTTATTAAAAACAAAATACAAAAAGTGTCTGAGGTCAAATGTCACCTGCAGTTATCCAACTGCTAGCATCTGATTGGACAGAAGAGTTCAGCTACTGGAAATAAAACCTCTGATTCTCTGTTGAAGTCATTTTCCATAAATTAAAACTAAAGATGTTTATTCTCCATGAGAATCAACAGAAATCAATCAGGTCTGAAAACCATTAAAACATTTAAAGTGCAATTTTATAAAAAAAAAAAAAAATACTGTAGATTTGATTTTGGGTCCTCGGATAACCAACTGAGGTGAGGCTACACCCAGGGGAGGAGTCTTAACGGAGACCTCGGGGCGTGGTCTAGACTGGATCATCAGAGTTCCATCAAGTTGTCATCTTCAGGCGTCCTGCAAAGACAAATGCCTTCAGTCAGTCTGTCCCCCTGCTCTCATCACATGACCAAACATGACATCACAGCCAGCAGGGGGTTCTGGTCCTGATCTGGGTTCCTCGGGTTTAAATCAGCTGATCACTTTGTGATCTTGCAGTTTGTTTCAGGTTCAACTTTTCACACAGAAAACTGAAAGGCTGGTGAGCAGGTTCAGTCTGCTGATTGGTCAGGAGTCTGGAGGCCGGACCAGGCCCGCTGACGGGGAGGGAGGACAAACAGGTCTGTTGTCCTGGGCCCAGGGTAGGAAGTTTTTCCACCAGAGCCTTCAGTCCAGGTTTAACTAGCTAGAAGCTGCTAACATGTGTAGCGTCCTGGGATACAGGAAGCCCTTAGGACTCAAACCTGCAGCGTACAGCTGGTATTTGGGTCAGATCCGGGTCTAAGTCTAACCCTTAACCTAAACCAAACAGGAAGGGAATCCACCTGCAGTTCATGTTCATCTTTAACCTAATTTCTGCTAACATGACCACTGTTACAATAGTAACCAATAAATTTAGTATTTGGTGAGTTATGCGATCCAGAGCTTAAAATAAAACAACCATCCCATAATCTTTAGCAGGTGGTGGGAAGGGTAGGGGGGACAACACGCACAACGATAAGCTCTAAACAACCTCCACGTGTTTCACCGCTCAGAAGGTCCACACCCTGAGGTCGTCTGGACCTGTGAGCTCAGTGTGCCCTGCCACAGACCTACAGGCACACAAACAAAGGGGGGGAGGTGGGGGGCGGGGCATGCCATGCTGAGCGTTCATGCCAAACGGTCCAATCAGCACACAGACCCTCACCTACCTGCCCACCGTCCCCCAACAACGGGCTGCTTCCGTCAACCTGTCTGTCTGAAAAGCAACCAATCAGAGCACAGAATGAGGACACAGAGGAAGATGGACAGACTGACAGCGGGACTCCTCCATCAGCTGGACAGCTCCGTCTCCCAGAAAGCACTGCTGCTGCTAAGGAACAAAGCGGTTACGTTCAAGTCTGTGTGTGTGTGTGTAGGTGTATGTGTGTGTATACCTGTGGACAGCTGTGACTGGGACCTCCTGCGGGAGCTGCTGGGAGTTCTGGAGGTGGAGGACAATGTGGACCCAGCGCTGCTGGCCCTAGAAATGGGGAGGGGGACCGGCGTCACAGGGGGGGAGTCCAGCTGGTGAGAGGTCAAAGGTCAAAGAGCACAAGTTTATGTTTATTTTTGATGGCGTTTCCCTTTACTTTGTTGCCTATCTGTACTCAGCCAGTTGTCCTTTCATTTTAGCTCTTGTGTGTGTGTGTGTGTGTGTGTGTGCGTGGGATGGGATTGGGGGTGGGAAGAGGGATGCTGATCTGTGGGGGAAGGGTTGGGAATTTGACTATTGTGTGGTTGTTTTTAATTGTTCAGCGCTTTGTGTTGCACTTAAATGTATGAAAAGCGCTTTATAAATAAAGATTGATCTGATTTGATTGATATTTAAAGTGACCTGACGGGGAATCAAATATCCAAACTGTTTCTTTTTTATATCAGTGTAAATGTTTTAGTTACTGGTTTTAGCCACAGCCCTGTACATGAATGTTTACTTATGTCGTCTACACAACAAACACTAGAAGAAAAAAGATCTTATCGCTTGTTTTCAGTATTAGACTCACAGATTAGAAGAGCGCAGCAGGAACCTGTTCTGTGTTCCCTAACCCTAAAAACAACAGCCACTAGCCCGGGTCTGAACCCTGTCCAAGCTTTTGGGTTCTGGCTGTTTTGACTGAAAAGACACGTCTGCAGTTTCAGTGCACAGGTCATCAAGAAATCTTCAGAGCAATAATGAACCATCGTCTATGTCTCGTTGGAAAAGGATGGATGGCGAACTCCGGGTCAGGGAGAAGTCCTACCAGTGGAGGAGTTTAAGTGTCTCTGGGTCTTGTTCACGACTGAGTAAACGGGAACTGGACAGACGGCTCGGACTGAACTGGTCTGTAGGTGTGAAGAGAGCTAAGCCAGAAAGCAAGGCTCTTAATTTACTGAACGATCTTTATCCCAATCTTCACCCAGTGGTCATGAGCTTTGGGTAACGACAAAGAGAACAAAATCTCAAGTCATTCTTTTCCTAAAATTGTTCAGCACTACTTTGGACTGAATCTTCTAAGACAAGATCTTATCAGTGGGCATCAAAATGTAGAGAGCAACCATGGCCACATCCTAGATCTAAGTTAGTGTCCAGTCCAGGAGTTTCTCATGTACAGCACCATTACAGCTGTCTACTTTTATTTTGAAGATACCAAATTACTATTAATGTGAAAAGGCTCAGCCCTGATCAGCTGGGCGGAGCTTAGTTACCTCCACACTGTTGTGAGTGGGTGAGGAAGAGGTGGATGAGTTCTCGTGCCTCCTAGAGGAAGAGTTCAGCTCGACACTGCGAACACGCTGAGCAAACTTCAGCGAGCACACCGACTCACTCATGTTGCCAGGCAACGGAGAAACCTGCAGGAACAGCAGGCATGAGACAACAGCAGGAAGGAACAAAGACTAGGTTCTGGAGTCACCAGGTCTCACCTGGACCATCATCAGGGTCTTGCTGTCACCGTTCAGAGAGTCCTGCAGCAGGTAGGTGAGGCGGGAGTTCCTGAAGGGAACATGGGAGTACTTTCCGCGCAGCGCGCTGATGACATCACCGAGAGCAGAAAGCGACTTGTTAATGCACTGAGCCTCTCGGAGCCGACTGCCCTCCGCTCCCGACTTCCCAATCCGCTCCGAGCCTGCCAGATCCACCAGGTTAAGCTTTCCTAGACCAGAACAAAGGAAGAGCTGAGTGCTAAAAGGGAGGGTAGAGTCATGGATCCTGCTGTATGGAAAGCAAAAAACACATTTAAAGCTTGTAAATAAAGTTAATCTCTAAAGACAAAAACCCTCTGATCACTGATTGGTCAGTCTAGATTTACTCATCTCTTTGACACTGGTGTTTCAGATAGCCTTTTAGCTGTGACCGATGGGTTGTTTTTTTGTTTGTTTGTGAGACGGGCCAAAGTGCTTCACAACAATAACAGTCATTCACCCATGCACACACACATATACACGCTGGTGGTGATGAGCTACATTGTAGCCACAGCTGCCCTGGGGCACATTGACAGAGGGGAGGCTGCTGAACACTGGCGTCATTGGTCCCTCTGATCACCAGCAGGAAAGGCGGGTTAAGTATCTTGCACAAGGACGACTGCGACAGACTGAGTGGGACTCGATCCCACGACCCTTCAGTTACGAGACGGGCACTTGACTCCTCTGCCACCACCGTTAGTGAATATTGTGAGATTTCAGCTACGTTTGCTTTCACAACTTTAATAACACTGTGCTGCATAACACACGTTACATGCAAATCCCGACACGTTCTCCCAGTTCTACTTTGCCTTGGCCCCCAAAATACCCTGAAACGGCCCTGGGTGTGAGACTGAATTTTGAAGGTGATCTGAATAGTATCAAATATATAAATATTACATGCTTATGAATTATTGCTTTATAAAGGTAAAAATGTGTAGTGGTATAAATCTACCTACATTTTCCTTTTCAAGCTCTTTGTTTTGTTTTCTTGTTTTTTATGTGACTATTTTCCTGTCCTGTCTGTCTCGTAGCTTCCTGCATCTCCTCTCAACCTCCAGAAAATCTGTTGCGTGGCTTCCTCCTTTTTCACATCATGAGTTACTTTTGAACTAAGCAGATCAGGCCGAAAAATAGCGGATTGCGTGCTCCGCAGCCACGCCAGTGAGGTGAAATCATCCGAGCACGAGTGACGAGCGCTTCATCAATCAGCGCTCTTCGTCCTCTCTGCTCAAAAGAATCCCCACTATGCTGAGAGTCCATATAAATAATGTAACATAGGTAGAAACTGGACATGTCCAGGGAAAAGAGGACGTTTGATCACCCTAAAAGTGAAGCATGAACTACATTGTTTTGGGAGTTAGTCCAGTAACCAGTGTGGTAGAGAACTTTATGTGCTTTTAAATTAGTGTTTAAATGCATGTGTAGGTTCATATAAGACACAACCTAAACGTTTTCTGGATTCAAATCATTTGGATGTGACACAGTACTTCAGCAACACTGTTGGTAGAGAAATATGACCGTGATTCTCCCTTTTCATGTGTGGTAAATGCCCAGCCTATCAGGGGTGGGTGGGCGTGGCCAGCAGCAATTTGTTTTCCTGAAACGACTCATACTGAAAATGTCAAGAATAAAACTGCTGAGATCACTTTATGTGAGAGGGATTTAGTGGAAAGAATTTCACTGTTTTGTACTGACCATAGAACTATTATAACTAAAACAATTATATGTCCTCATGTGTCTAATACAGGGGTTCCCAAAATATTTTCGAGGACCCCCTTTCCCGTGTCCAAGACAAGCCAGGACCCCCAACCCCAACTCCTACACGCATAAACACATATAATGTGATCATTTACTAACTTTATACAAACATACAAAGTTATAACTTTTATATGAAGGTCTGATTATACTGCAGGGTGTGTTATTGGAATTTTATAAATGTAATTTTTTACAAATAAAATCTTGCTAACCTCACAACCTCAGTAAAGACAAAATTGTGGGGCCCCCCTTGGGGGTCCTGACCCCCAATTTGGGAACCTCTGGTCTACTGAATCAACATGTAGGATGATGGAGGACACCCAACCGGGTTAGAGCCAGGTCCCAGGTGAAGTGGATCAGGATCCTTGCAGCAGAACCAACCTTGTGTTCTGGTTCCAGCTGTGCTGTTGAATCCAGACACGATGATGATGAGGAGAGCGTGAGAGCGCGAGCTGTGCTCATTCAGGTTGGTGCATGCTGTGGCTCGGTTCATGTGACCCAATTCAAACACCTGAGGACAGGTACGCACACATTAACCACTGAAGGCTGCTTGTTTACTGATGACATCATATTCATAATGATGACAAATTGTTAAGTAGAGTTAAACTGCAACAAAAAATATAAAACAATCAACCAGATGGTTTCATCTCTATCCACAGGAAGCAGACTCATCTCAGTTTAACGGAATTTTAACTGAATAAGCTTAAAGCAAAAAAAGGCAGTTTTACACTGAAAGGAAGAACAGGAAGTCTCTACCTTGTTGATGTCCTCAGGGCTCTGCACGGTGATCTCGGTCAGTCCAGGAACGTAAAGCTGTCCGCTGCCATCAGGGTTCAACCTTATGTCCAGTTTATCACCAGGATTCTCCCTGAGCAGGTCGCTGCAGGGAACACAGCGTTTAGTGCCTGCAGACATGACTCAGGGCACTTTGAAAACTATCACCTTAACCCTAACCTATCACTAACTGGACCTGAACCACTGCAGCAGGAAACAGCTCACCTGGACCTCTCTGACTGTTCTAGCTCTAACCCAGCTGATAAATGATGACCAGTCTAAACTAGGACTGATGCTGAGGAATTAGTCAGTGTTCATACCGCAGCATCTCGTTGTAGATCTCCACCATGCTGACGGTGATCCGGTAGACCCAGTCTGGAGCTTTCTCCGTCACCTCAGAGAAGAGCAGACGAAGTGCTCGCTGGTTGATGCCTGGGTCAGAGACCACGCCCTAAACGCACACAGGTAAAGTTTTTAGACTGAGTTTAGGTTAAAGCTGATGTTACTCAGGACAACCTGCCGTACCTCCATCGTGTACGTTTTCCCAGAGCCCGTCTGTCCGTAGGCGAAGATGCAGACGTTATAACCATCAATACAGGAAGTGACCAAAGACTGGACTTCCTGGAACACCTGATGGACCAATCAGAGAGAAGACCAGCAGGTGAGGATGATATATTCTAGGTGTGATAAGAGGGACAAAAGCTAAATCTAGCCAATCCACTTCTTAATGACCTCTGACCCACGTGACTCACCTGTACCTTCAGCTCAGACAATATAAAACCTGCACAGATCAGAACCCCATGGGTCTCCTGACTCAGCACCTCCTGCTCACCTCCTCCTGAGTGGCATGAGGGGGGAAGACCTTGTCCAGCTCAAACGTCATTGTCTTGCCCTTGTTGGAGATGTAGAGAACATCGTTGTCGTCAGAGTCGAAGCTCAGAACTGTTCTGGAGTCGGCAGAGTCCTGCTCATCCTGACTGACGGGCCGCACCCGACAAAACACTCGGATGTTACCTGTGAGACAAAGGTGTGGATGTTATAGGTTATAGGTGGAGGTGTGTTCTCAGGTGTGGTGGTCTGGGTCAGACCTTTGAGTCGGACCAGCTCGTTGTGGATCTTCTTTCTCAGGTTCATCTCCCGTTTGTATTTGTGCAGCAGGTCCTGGTTGGTGCTGCTCACCTGACTGATCACCTGACAAATCTGACAAACACACACATGGTTACAGCTGACTTCAGGTACATACATAGAACCAGGAACTTCTGCTTAGCAGATGGCGTACACAAACGTGTGTGTGTGTGTGTGTGGCGCTCCAGCTAAAATCCGATAGCTCCATATGGAAAACTCACTACTCATATAAAAGGGGGGCGGTTATTTTATTGATGCTAAATGATTACGTCACATAAGGTTAACATGGCTTTAGTAATCCTTTAAAAAGAAGTAAAGTCACTGCAAAGCTGCAGAAGGAAAGAGCAGATGTGAAGATTCTCATTTGTAGGAATCAGGATCGAATTGGATAAACTTTTAATGGAAAACTATTCAAATATCAACAGCAACCTAAAGAAAGATCTATCTCAAAGGTCAAGAACAACCATGGACTTTAGTTAAGGAACTGAAGTGATGCAATTTAATTTACTCCCTAGATTATTATACCTGTTAACTGCCCTACTGCTGTTTATGCTCCATTCCTGTACATCTTTTACATTGATAAGAAGACTTAATAAAAGGTATAAAAAATACATAAAGAACAAAACAGCAAACCTCCTGTTTGGCCTCTCTGATGGCCTTATCCAGCATGGATGGGAAGTCCTGAACCTGCTTCTTCAGACTGTTGTAGTCCACCGTCAGAGTCCTGAGAGCTGGCTGTAGGGTCAGAAGGTTCAGACGGACCCCTGCAGAGAGCAGCATGATGAGGAGAGTATGCACACACACACACACACACACACACACACACACACACACACACACACACACACACACACACACACCTACCTGCCAGGTTCTCGTGGACAGCTTTCATCTCGCTCTCCGCTCTGATGAATGCTTCTTCAATCACGCGGTTCTTCTCCTCCTCCAGGTTCTGCATCTCCACCTCCAGCTGACTCTGAGCTCGCTCCATCTCGCCCTCGTAGACCACGATCTGAAGTAGAACACCCAGAACACTCGTGTATCAGAACCTCATCATCATCAGGAGCACCATCTTCTCCATCAATATGTGACGAGTTTATTATACAGTTGAGGCTACTACTGGTAGAGACCAAAACCAGGGACAGATGGTTCACTGGTCCAGATCCAAGCATGTAGACCTGGTCCCTACAGACCTGGTTCAGATCTGGGGCCCCGTTTGTAAAACCTTTGTGCAGGATCCGTACTACAACTCTGTTTAAGCTCAGCAAAAAAAAGTCTTACACACAGCTGCACGCAGTTCCTGCTTTATAAATTACACTCTTCCTAACTGTGTTTGGGTTTTTGGATCACAACCCGTCTCCTAGAGTTCTCAATTTCAACCTGAGCCTGACTCGAGTAAAGCCTGGGACACACAGGAGACAGACGTGCTGCGTCACGCCCTCGCCGTCATTTCAAAAAGAAGCCATTAGAAGCCAAGAGAGTGGCTACACGGGGAGCGCAGCGTCGCGTCCCAGAAGCACCGGTCCGTGCAGAGGCGCTGAAGATAGGCGCCAGTTCTATTTCAAGCGCTGCAGTGCGCCGTGGAGCGGCTGTTCCTGTTCTCAAGATGTTGTGACTATCACGTGACTTTCCAAGAAGTGTTCAGCGCTATACAGTCTTTGGTTCAGCGGCGCAGCATTTCCTGTGTGACCATTTAACTGCGGCGCTTCCATGGCGCAGCGCGTCTGTCTCCTGTGTGTCCTAGGCTTAAGCCCTATGGGTCTGGTCAGTTTGTAATTGGGCAGGCAGAGTCAGGCTCGGACAGCAGAGAGAGAGAGACCTTAGTGTGGGTCAAAAAACAAGAGGACATGTCTCTAACCAAACACCATGGACGCATTAATACGCTAGCTGTTTAGTCTCTGTTACCATGGTGATCTAGAGTCCATTCTTGTTCCCAGAAACTGTTTTTGCACCTGGACCTACCTGGGTTCGGAGCTGAGTGCAGGTCCTCTGTGACTCGTGCAGCTGGGTCTTCAGCTCTTGCAGCAGCTGCTTCTGGACAGACAGCTGCTCCTGCAGGACCTCGTTCTTCATCTGTGTCTCTGTCAGAACTTTCTGAGAGTCCGCCTCTGTCTGGGGCACATACTGAGAAAGAAAGTTCAAGGGTCACCTCACCTTTGGATTTAATCATAAATCAGAGGGTATGACTGGCCTAAAAAACCACAGGTCTACTAGATCTGGCCTACAATGTTAGGTTCTTGATCCCTAGTCTCTGGCTCATGATGTCTGGTCTATGTTCCCTGATGTCGGGTCCCTGATCGCTGCTCTCTATTCTCTGATACTCGATTAAAAGTCTCAGTGTGAAAAGTGAACCCAAACCCAAAGAAAGGAAGAACCTTCTTATTCTGAGGTCAGAAACAGAAGTAGAAGATTTGTCCTCCCAAGGTTCCCATACCCGGTCCTCACCTTGACTCTAGGGGGTGTTGCAGCCTGCTTGGCCAGCTGCTCCTCACAATCCTGCAGTTGGAGGCGGAATTTATGCTCTGCCTCCATCTGCCTCCTCCTTGACTCATCCAGGTGCTCCTGCAAAGCCTCCACCCTACAGGTTTCTTTCCGGCGCTCCTGCTCCACCTCAGCCAGGTCCTGCTCCCTCAGCTGGGCCCGGTTCTCCTGGTAGGACATCTCCCTCCTCAGGACTTCCACTTCCTGCAGCACAAACAGGTGAGGTAGGCAAAGACTCTCCCGGACATGTGCAGCTGTATGAGCTCACCTGTCTGTGGGGGCAGCGACTGCAGCTGCATGTTCCTGCAGCAGCATCACGCTTCTGGAACTCTGAACTTCTGCAGGACTTAAGCTCCTGCTTCAGCCGCTCATTCTCCACTTGCAGCCGCTCCAGCTGCTTCTCCAAGTCTGTTGCCCCCTACAGGTAAAAAATTATATACATATATATATATATAACATATTTTTTGTTAAATAAACAATATAACATGCGAATAATTGTAAAACAATTTTAGCTCTGTTTGCCGGCTAGAGGGGCACGTTCACGAACAAGAGGCGTTGCTTTTGGCTCATAATACGGAAGCAAAAAAATACTGCTTAAGGTGCGATACATTTGTCAGCCACTAGATGTTGCAGTCGGATAAAAAAATACTCTGGATTGTAGCTTTTGGAACAGGAGACCTGAGACGGACAGGTGTGACCAGGTGTGTGACCAGCAGGACCTCACCAGTTCAGAGCGGAGTCTCTCCAGCTCCTGGGTCTGATTGAACAGCTTCTCCTCCAGCTCCTCCACCTGCAAACCCCACAAACATCAACAGGTCCATCAGAAGCTCCATGAAGATTCGGAAGAGGAAATGTTCCACAGTTCCTGACTGACACACAAGCACACGTGCGTGCGCTCACACACACACACACACACACACACACACACACACACACACACACACACACACACACACACACACACACACACACACACACACACACACACACACACACACACACACACACACCTGTGTGCGCAGCTGACTGACGAGCTGCTCTTCTTCTGGACAGCTGAAAGAATCTGACCGCACCTGCACACCTTCAGACACACAGAACCACATTAAACGCGACAGGTGAACACCTGCCTGACGCATCACAACCAATATCATAAAGGTAAAACTTGTTTCTAACTAAAGTCTAACAGCTCGGTTCTGGAGAGCTTTAAGGTTTCTTTGGAACTTCCTAGACTGATGCTGCATCTGTCTGACTGTCCTGTTCCCTCTCATCATTCAGGTCCATAGAAACATTACACACTGTGCTTAGCATTGATTGACAGCTGTCCATGTATATAGGAACACTGTGTTTAGAGAGTTCATTTTTCTGTCTGTTTCTGAGTTTTTAATCACAGGTATGGACCCAAACTGGGTCAGATATGTGGTTCTAGTTCAACTTGGTTTTAAACCAACAGCTTCAGTCACCTACAGACACTCTGACAAAACCAAAACCAAACATTTAGTTCTGATGGGTCTGGAGCAGGAATCACATTAGATTTGAGAAAACATGAATGGGAGTTTCACGCGGTTAATGAGCTGTAGTAACAATGTGTTACTGTTTACAGAGGAGGTGTGTGTGTGTGTGTGAGAGAGAGAGAGAGAGAGAGAGAGAGAGAGAGAGAGAGAGAGAGAGAGAGAGAGAGAGAGAACACGAGGGAGAGAACATCTAACCAGTGGGCGTGGCTGACAGCTGCTCCTCCTGCAGCTTCTGAACACCTCCACCTGTCGGGTGACGGGCGAATTCCTCAGAGTGAATACAAGTCTGAAGCTGACACACTTTGTCCTAGAGTATACACACACACACACACACAAACCATCATTTCCATAACAAAGTTAACGGCAGCAACAGTAACACAAACTTGGAGCGTAAAGCCTAAAGCAGCATAACTAAAGGGATGAGCCAGGATAACCCTAACTAGTCAGGGTGTCTGCCTCACAGATGGAAACAGGAAGCTGATTCCACCAGAGAGGAGCCTGAAAACTGAAAGCTCTGCCTCCTGTTCTACTTGTAGAACCTCTAGGAACCACAGGTAAACCTGCAGTCTGAGAGCCAGGTGCTCTGCTGGGAACATCTGGAACAAGATCTCTACTAGAAGGAGGTTGACCTTTCAGAGCTTTAGAAGTAAAATGTTAAATTTAGTTCTGAATCTTCCAGGGAGCCGATGAAGTGATGAACTCCACCCTATACAGGTTGAGATGAAGACAGGTACTGTATTTGATTAGTGAGTGACCTGACCAGATCTCACACCTGGATCAGACCAATGATGACATTAGAACAAGGCACACACAGCTGTGGTCTACCTTAGGGGTTCATCTGACCCCTCTTAAGCCAGCTGAGTGAGTGATGTTGTGAAACTGATTTGATACATGCCAACACAAACTGGGACCCACTAGGACCTGCTGGGACCTGATTGGACCCACTGGGACTTGTCTGGACCAAGCTGCTTTAGTGGGAATGTTCTGCTCCTTTCTGATTAAATCGCCTCACAGTAACGTTGTGATGGTCTTGAAGGTTGGATCATCCTGGGGTTTACCTGGATGAGCAGCTGCTGGCTCCGTGTGTTTGGGTCGGTACGCTCGGCAGTCAGAGAGCGGCGCTGTGAAAAGGCAGCAGTGGGAAGAGACAGAAAGGAGCCTTCATCCTCATCACTCATCAGGAATTCCACCAAACTCGCTGTGAGAACACAAAAATGCCAGAACCCATCAATTCAATTCAGTTTATTTATACAGCGCCAATTCACAACAAGAGTCACACACAACAGTGCTCTCCAGTCCTGGTCCTCACGAGCCACCATACTCCACGAGTCGGGACACCCTACGCACTCGCACACCTTGATGGGAATGCGCAATTGAGATACGCAAGGGTGGAAGTGCAAGGATTGGGATAGGGCCGTAGATGAGCTGCTCAAAAAGTGATTCAACAACTGAATCAGAAGTGTTGGAGCAGGGAAACAACTAAAACATGCTGAATACTGGCCCTCGAGGACCACGGTTCTCCACCCCTGTTATAAAGGTTTACATATAGAAAACCTCATATAGAAACCATTTCTCACAAATCTTGCTCTGAGGAGAACCGCTGCTGTCTGCAACAGGAGAAATTCTTCATCTTTTGTTTAATGTACCCAATTCAACCTGCAGCTTTGGAACATACTGCTGGATCAGCACCATATGGTTCTGATCATCCTGCTGGATCAGAAGATTCAATAAAACAGAAGCAGAAATATCTGATGAGGTGGGATAAGCAGAGGTCATTTGTGGCTGTTCACAAGTGTTGCACTGCAGACAGCCAGATCAGGGTCCGAGTCCGGGTCAGGTTCAGGATCAGGGTCCAGGTATTTGTGGTAGGAACATTCTGAGCTGAACGTTAATCTTTAAACGTGAATCAGAGAGCCTTGAGAGCAGCAGGAAGTCCAACAATAGCTCCAGTGTTTGCTCCCCTGATCCTCCTCTCCTGGGACTCTCACTGGGAACACAAACCAGCACAAAACACCAGAACTAGGAGAATTAACAGAACATTTTCAGCTCACCTGTTGGTCTCTCAGACAGTTCAACACCTGAGTTTTCTCTCACTGTCAAGCTCAAGTAGGACTTACCTGTTCTGCCTGTTGTGAAGGAAAGAATGCAGCCACACCAGATTTTTCAGGTCCCTCCCACTAACTCACCATCCAATGAGAGGTCCTTGTTCCAAAGCTCCTGCAGGCAGAGGGCGTGGCCGATGTCCCAGGTCTTTCTTGTACCAAACATGGCCGCAGGGCTGAGCAGAGAGCGGGACCGCTGGGCCGGCTGGAGGAGACACAAAGGAAAAGAATGTTTTAGAGAAAACCATTCATAAAACAGGAGGATAAAACCAGCAGCTGATTGTTTCACCTCAGAGTCAAAGTGAGCTCTAAATACTCAGAACTAAACTGCCCCCTTGTGGCTGGTTCCAGCGCTTCATGTTATCTTGGTTTTAAATTTGCAGCTTAAAGTTTAGTTTCACTCCAAAATGACACCAAATAGAAAATGCGGGTGGAGAGAGACTCTGGTAGGGGTGTGACTTGCTCTTTAAAGATCAGTTTCACTCCAAAACGAGACCAGCAAAACCATCTGGTCTGATCTGGAACGAGTTGGAGGAGTTTCAGAAAGTTGTCAAGCAAACATGAAGAAACCAAAATGTTCTTGACCAAATGTAGATGCTGGAGATCAAAGTTCAACACCACCTTCATCAGGAGTTGGGTCGAACAGGAAGAGAAGGTCTTTGTGGAAGAAACAGTGTCTCCTGCTGACCAGGCATTGATTTACAAGCAGAAAGCCATGGTGGTGTTCTGAGTCATGCTTGTACCCCAAGCTGGTCAGGCAAAGGAAGCACTGGGTCCATGGTTTGATCCAAACTATTGTCACCATTCTTCTTAATCACTAGTTGGTTCCAGAGTGTTCAAATGTGACTGTCAAGGTAAAGCACTATCATGATTATTCTCAGAGATCAGGTGTTTTATCTTGCGGACTCGCCACTTTATCTATGGCAATTAATTTTTTTTATTTAGACATCTTGTTTTATAAAAATTACAATTTGCTCATCTTGTACTGCGTGGGTCACACCAAAAATTACAACAAATGTCTGTGTCCACACTGAATGTAACCAAAAAAATTATAATTGAACCAAACCAAGCGTCCCAAATAATAATAAATTATTTTCCTTTCACTACCCAAGCTCCTGGCTGGCTCGCCAAAGGTTCCAGACCCACTAAATCCCGTTGCAGATTTCTACAGGTCTGCTGGAGACCCTTAGTGGGAATTCTGGGAAAATGATGATGAGGACTTAATTCCTGTCCTCAGCAGAGACCAAAAGAAGCATTAAAGACCAATATCACTAGATTTTTCAACACATTTGCTGTAGTCTCTAGTATAAACATGAGTCAATCTCTGTGGGGAAAAAAGCTCTGGCGCTCCTGTTTCAGGAATTAGAAGTGAGCCATATCAGAAGGTAGGTGAAGACAGCAGGATTCGGAGATTCCTGATATTCGGAAATCTCTCCTCTGATTGGCTAAAAGCAACACGACTTTACCACTGAGTGTTTGCTTTGCAACATTGATGTTTTTTCTTCACAAATAACACAAGCCTGAAGAAGTTATGCCATGTGGTGGAGTTTCTAATGCTAACTGTTAGCTTCTACTAGTCGAGACGCACTCTGCGCTTTCCTGGACGCTAAATCAACAACAGCCTTCCTAAGCTAAGATGAGTTCATGAATGCTAATTTACAGTGTGACGTAGATCTGAGTGACTTTTGTAAACCGAGCATTTCTCCATCTATTTTCTATTGACAGCTAATGCAGGAAATAGGGGTAGAAGAATATTTTCACATTTAGCCTGCATGTTAATCTCAGAGTACCTGATCATATTTATAAAATAACAAGTAAAAAATTGTTTCTTAGTGAACTTGGCCTTTAATATATGGTAGATAAATGGTAAACAGCCGGAATTTGATATTGCGCCTTCCAGAGTCCTAAGAACCCCCCAAGGTGCTTTAAAACACAATCAGTCATTCATCCATTCATGCACACATTCACACCCTGGTGATGATGAGCTACATTGTAGCTACAGCTGCCTTGGGGCGCACTGGCAGAGGCGAGGCTGCTGTGCACTGGTGCCACCAGTCTCTCCGACCATCACCAGCAGGCAATGTGGGTCAAGTGTCTTGCCCAAGGACACAATGACAGCAACAGACTGAGCGGGCGGCAAACCTACAGCCTTCCGATTGCAAGGTGGGCACTTAACTCCTCTGCCACCATTGCTCCATAATATCAATGTGAATGAATTTTAAAGCAGTATCAAAGTGGAGCAGAACTTCTCTTTAACCTTAATGGAGAAGATTCCAGATGAAACCATGTGAAGAGTCTGGATTTAGAGACCCAGAGGGTCTTCTGGACCTCCATCAGCTATACAATCCCGATGGAGCTGCTGCTTGTGTCATCCAGCTGCTGACCAAGCTGGGGTTTCAGAGGGAGCTGCTAGACCAGCCTGGTGTCCAACTGTCCAGGTCCACAGCGTGGTATAAAAGCGTTGTGGCTAATTCTAATGACCAGCAGGCTGGGAACAGAAAATCCAAAACACTGTGGAATGAAACCACAAACATTAGCGCTTCCAGCTGCTAATGTGTCATCTCTGTGGCTCTATTCCAGCCACATGATTGGTCCAGCTCAGAGTAACTCTCATTATCACTCATCTCTTCTGTATATTGAGGGTTTATATTGACCCGTTCTCACATGTTTATCAATGAAAAATTATTTTGAGATTGAATTTGGTTTCATTGTCTAGCTCTACTCCTGACTCACCAGCATGAGTTCAGGACTCTGTGATAAACATTAAATCCAACTCCTACAAAATGAAGTAGTCTTATTTCTAGACAAGCAGGCATTAGAGAGTACCGAGTTCAGAGTGAGCTTAAGATGTGTGTTAGTTAAGCATGTTCCAGATTAGGGCTGAAACGAATGCTTGAATGGGTCGATTCATTAAATTCCTCAAATCATTTTTTACTGATTCGAAGCTTCCATAAATGTGCGCACCACAGTCTGAACACATTTTGCTGGCGCACAATGTGGTATTCTAGGTGCCGTGGAGGAAAATAGAGAAACCAGCAAAGACACAAACGCAAAGGCAGAAACGGTCCAAAGTTTGGGATCAAGAGTTAAACTACGGGCAGATTGGTTAATGCTAATGCTAACGGGTAGCACGCTCATGATCAAGTGGGGTTCTGAAAAAACTAAAGAATGACTAAATTCTACAAGCAAAAGAAAAATCCCTACCAACCCATTTATTTGTAGATGTCTCCCTGTAGCGGTATGGAGCAGAGCCGCAGCAGATACCTGGAGTCAGGTGTTGCTGCGAGCCTGCTCCATACCGCTGCAACTATATGGCAGGCCATTGTAGTACGTAAATCACAAATGCTTCTGTCTTTGAATATAATTTTAGACTGGATTATTGCCAACCTGTACATAATAAAATAGATATGCCACCATTACATTGTTACCAGTAGAAATTGAAGCATTTCCAGTACTACTAGACATGTTAATGAAATACATTAAATTGATCATAGTTTAACTGTGGATATATTTTGACTAAGATGAGTGATATTAATACAAACTTAAAATGTTACTGAAATGTAGGTCAAAATTTTTGTTCCATAAAATATTTATTAACTATAAATATCAGATGGAAAAGAGGGAACTAGACAACGCCAATTTAATACATATTATTGAGCCTTTTATAATAAGAGTCTGACATTTCAGCCTCGTAACTTAGTTTAATTTTATATTTTAACAGCAGACCACAATCTCGTTTCACTTGAAGTTTTGTCAAATAGAATATTTGATTCATCGACAGAGGATTCTATAGAATATTTGAATACTAAAATATTCTATAGCTGCAGCCCTATTCCAGATACCAGTACCAGTATATTTGTGTGGGACATCACACAGTGGGTAATACAGATAAAAGATTCACTAATATCAATTATTGATTTGCAGTCAAACATCAGCAGGGTACAGATGTTAATATAACAGATCAACAGAAATAGGACAGATAGATTTGACAGCGGGCTTGTCCTCGCTGCTGGAACTGTCTCGTCATTCCTAACCTGTCCAGAGTTCAAAGACGCTTCAGAAGAATGATCCTGCTCCAGTGATTCCCGAGAGTGGTCATCTGAGAGCTGAAAGCTCCACACCCCCCATTCCGCTTCACAGCCCAACAGCTGATCGATAACATGTTCTCCTGCCTCGCCAACAGCAGTTGATGGTTCTGGCCCATTTCCTCAGAAACAAGCAGGCTTCAGTCACTCAAGCTAAAAATATCTGCCTGCGCCTGTTCTTCTCCATGGGGAACGATGATCACACAGAAGAATACAAAAATCAAGCAGAAGGATAAAAAAAAATCATTCAGACAAAAGGAGGATCAGAACTGGAGGAGGCCGTCTCATCGAAACCAGGTCACTGGCTGAAACATAAACCTCCACTTGGCTTCAGGTTACAGCTAGAGCATCAACATGTAAGCAGCGCCTCTCTCTCTCCTCCACCCACCCACCCATCCATTCATTCATCCATCCGCTCGACTCCTACCTCCCTGCAGCCACGACATCCACATCATCGCTGCATCTTCTTCAGACCTGCAGCTTCATTGCGACTAACAGAGGCAGGAACAGCCTCCACTGCGCGCGCGCGCACACACGCACACACAGTTTCCACCTCGTTTCCCTGGAAACTGTATGGCAGCATCTCAACTCTCATGACCCCTCCCCTCACACCCCCACCCAGCAGATAGATATTTCAGTTGCCCCTCCCCCACTTAAACACCCTGTGTGTGTGTGTGTGTGTGTGTGTATGTGCGCGCGTGTGTGTGTTAGTTAATCTGCACCAACTGCAGCACATTCCTCTTCAGTCTCAGGATTTGATTTTACAACAAAACTAAAATTCCTTGGTCTGAATCTCTGAACAGATTCCTGCGGGGTGATCCACCAATCACAACACTGCAAGCGAGAAGGAGACAGGAAGTAGATAGGAAGTGGACAGGAAGTGCCAAATTAGGAGAAGTAACCGATCCATCCCTATTAATGTTAGAAACTGAAGCATTACTGTGGCAGCACTATAAACGCTTTAAAACATTTGACACCCTGAGCTTTTATTTTGACAGCTTGCTGAACTTCCTGCCACCTTTTAATAAATCATTGCTTCATTGCATTGTGGGAAATTAAAGTCTTCCCAGAGATCCAAACAATCAGAACCAATCAGAACCTTTCAACCAATATAAACAAGAAGTTTGAGTTTTACCAATTATGGGATGTTTGTTTCTATGATAGCAGACAACATGGAACCGGTTCTACACTCTCTGAAGACAATGAAGGGTTCTAAATTAAAGTCCTTAACTGAAAAAACATTTTACTTATTATTTTTCAAAATGACTGGTCACTGAGTTTTTCATGCAGGCTGAACATGAAAATAGTCTCCTACACCTATCTCCTGCATTAGCTTCTGATAGAAAATAGACGGTGAAACTCTAGGATTAAAAAAGCCTGACAGATCTACGTCACACTGTCACTTAACATTCACGGACTCACCAATCTTGACTCACGACGGGGAAGGCTGTTGTTGGTTTAGTGTCCAGGAAACAGCAGAGAATGTCTCGGCTAGTAAAAGCTAATTGTTAGCAGTATGCTAACGGTTAGCTTACCATTAGCAACTTCACCACACAGCAGAACTCCTTCAGGCTTGTGTTATTTGTGGAGATAAAACATCAACATTGCATAGCAAACAAAGTCAGTGGTAGAGTCATGTTGCTGTTAGCCAATCAGAGGCGAGATGTCTGATTATCAGGAAATAAGACTCCAAATCCTGTCGGCTGAAACTACTTTCTCCTCTGGCTGAATTCTCTGTGCTGAAACAGGCGCAACGGAGCTTTTATTCCCCAGAGTACAACTTACAAGGCATTCATTCCTACTAGTGACCACTGCAGATGTATTAAAAATATGAGTGAAGGACCTCTTTAACTGTTGAGGTTCTGCTGCATAAACCAACACAGAACCAGCGGCCTAGATAATCAGCCCTGGAAACCAGAAAAAAAAACAAGAGAATGACACACACACACAATGGATAAGGCTACGTGGACTGAGTAGGCCTGATGGATGCAGCTCCTGAATTTGGACTCATATGGTGAAGTTGTGTCCTTCCCTGCCCAAGGACACAGCTACTCATACAATGAGATTGGAGCTGGGGTTCGAACCAGCAACAGGGCAAACTCCTTACCCCTGATCCACCGTCACTAAGGAGGACTCAGCTGTGAACTGGGACCAGCTTACACCAAATTGACCAGACCGAGAAGTAAGTCTGCATGAGGGTTCATGAAGGTTGAGGGTTCTGAGGACTAAGGTTTACTGTCTCACATCCCCTTTTTAATCCTGATTAGTTGAAATGTTTTAAATCACAGAATCTTTCCGGACTGCCACCTCCTCACCTGGACTGGCCTCCTGACACATCGTACACCGACCCTGCTCCTCTTCCTCTCAGCCTTCACACCACTTCGTCCTGGTCCCTTAGCATCACCTCCATGCTCTGAGCTTCCTTTGAGTAGCTCGTTGTTCCTCCTGAGGAGGCTGTGGAGTGTGAAGACAACAAGCGTGGATAAAACCAACATGTTCCTGTCCCACAGGTGAGCTCAGCCTGGGAGAGGATCCAGGTGAGTGACCAAGTCAGGTGTCCCGTTCATCAGCTTGTGTTAATCCTGTTGGTTTCTTCACTTCATTTACTCCTCAGCTGTCTCACCTCTGTCCTGGTCCCGCCCCTATACTGCCAACACTGTACTTCCACAGAACTGATAAGAACATATGAACCTTGTCCTTGCCTCTCTATTATTGTTGTTTAATCCATTAAAACTTTAGAGGTTTTTTTTCTAACTCGGGTTCAGTCAGGCTCGAATGAGTGCTGAAGCGATGATGTCAGGTGACCTGGTTTCAGGCTTCAAGTCCTTCAAGTCATTTTGAATTTGGGTTAAATTTTTGGGTCCATTGAGAACTCTAACCTACAGGTAACCCTTATGTAACCCACATAGGGCGGCACGAGTTTAGGAAAAAATTGAATTGCATTTTTTCTGGCAGATATTGCGATTCACGATTTTCTTTAAATCAAGCTTCATCACAATATTCACAATTTACTGTAACATGAAATTACTTCATACCTTAAAAACATTAAAAGCCGTTACTCTAATAATGCAAGAATGAAAACTAAAGGTAAAACATATTTATTAACAGGAAACATGCACGCAGTTTTCCCCAATGTTGTTTAACGAGGTGGGCAAAAACTGCAGACTTTTTACTCCTAAGGTTTCTGCCATCAGAAAAATTAAAACATTTTTTAAAAGACAAGTCGCACTTTCAAATACACATCGTTATTAAAATAAAATCCATTCTGCTGTTGCAGAAAGACAGCTAATCAGACTGTCTCACACTCTCCCTTTTTATACACACCATGCCGGCAAATCAGCGCAATATTACCGCAACGTGTTTCTTATGAATGCACCATGGCGGCATCACGTTGCGGGAATTTTGTGGCATTTGTGCCGCCACGCTTGATAGTAATATTGCGGTAATATTGCGGCTTCGCCGGTCTTATAAACACACATTAAGCGTTGGCGCAACAGAGGGAGGTGTCATGACCACGTGATGAATTAATGCAGAGCTCCGGGCTGGGAACTATATTGAAAATGAAACACGGGCATAAGTTTCCCTTTTGTAAACAGAACCAGCTGAGATGATAAACTGGAGCGATGCAGAGCGCTGGGAGCGTCTCTCCGTTAGATCTGCAGCTCAGATCATCTGAAAGCTCACAGGGATGGTGGAGGTCAGACACCTGAGCGGCTTCGATCGCAATAAAAATCAAGTTATGTCCAAGATACACAGAAGTCCATGACAGTGCAGAGACCGCCCCCAAACCCCCTTTATGCCGCCATCGCGTAATCTTTTATAAAACGGACATGATTGCACAACATTACCGCCACGGTCTGAGGTCTTATAAACGACCTTAGGCTCCCAGATGCCGCATCGGCTTTGCGGCAAATTGGCGGCATTGTTTTATAAAAGAGGCTACACAAGCGGTGTTGAGTGAGGGACAGAAAATGAGCGACAGACACCCATAACATCGGCCATAATAGCACCACTAAAAAGTACCAAAAATCAGAAAAAATTCACCATCAGCTCAAGCATCAGGCTGCTGCAACGCCTCTATAAACATTCCAAACTTGACTCCAACAGACTGCAATTAGACCATAGCCAACCAAAGTCAGAAGAACTGTAAAATTCTTTCTGTGACCTTTCACTTGAACAGTGAACAGTCACCCATGTGATCGTCAGAAAACCATTCAGAACTTTGGGTTCTGGCAATAAACGGGGGAGAACCAACAGAATCTAGAACATGTTTAAAGCCATACATTGCAAATTTTTCATATTTTTTAATCATGTTCTTGAGCCAGTATGTGCTAAAATGACCCTTTACAGCAGGCCTATTCAATTACTTTCTCTACTGGGCCAGATTTCTAAATCGCGGATCAGCTTAGGGCCGGATACCCAAATCTTTATTATGTATTTTACTGACAACATTTAAATATTAAATTTTAATAATTTGACTGATTACCTCCACCACTCCTACAAATACAACTAAAATAACAGCAATGCACGTCTTCTTATTGTTTTAATGATCTGCATCAATTCAACAGTTGCA
Source organism: Aphyosemion australe (assembly GCA_006937985.1). Taxonomy (NCBI): domain Eukaryota; kingdom Metazoa; phylum Chordata; class Actinopteri; order Cyprinodontiformes; family Nothobranchiidae; genus Aphyosemion; species Aphyosemion australe. The sequence continues at coordinate 1,746,113 of SSNS01000111.1, forward strand.
GAGCTGGTAATACAAACATTTTTATGGTTTTTAACCTGCATTAACTCGATCGCAGCTACTAAATGAAAATTAACAATAATAGCATAGCAGCTATGCAAAATAAACATATGTGACAAGGTGGACAAAGCAGGGCCCGGGTGGGACTCGAACCGCGGACTTCCCGGGTGGGAGACACGCACGGTAACCAGTCAGCCAAACGTATATACTCATGGCCCAGCAGCCCAGGTGCACGATCAATCGGGATCCGGTGACAGGATGCTCATTGTCACACATATTTTTCCATCCAAGCTGGATTAAAAGCGGATTTTATATTTTTTTTTGGGGGGGGAAGCCTCCAGAAAACAAAAGAAGATGCAGCAACAGTGAGTTATGGGGTAAATTGTCATGTATGCGGTCCAATATAATGTGTTTACAGTTTATTTTTAGTTTATTTAGTCCTTTTTTTGTATTTTAGAGACTTTTTAACACGGACACATTTTTTTCCCTCATTCTCCACCTCTTCATGCACTCGCCACCTCTAAACCCACGTTTCCCGTCATTTCCGTCCACGAATAAAACGCTTGCTGCTCCTTTTCCCGTCTTCCAGCTAAACAGCTGAGCTGTCAGCTGGACATCCTTCCTTCTCATCCTCCTTTATACAAAAAACCACTAAACTACAGAGAAGTAACTATCTATCTGTCACAAATTGCTCCAGTATCTAAAGTTTTGCCGTCAATGTCTGTCTCAGTGTTTTCTCCGCTCCGTGACAGCGCCTCAGCGCACCTTTTGACACCTGCTGTCAGATCACGCAGCAGCCATCCTCTCCCTCAGCAACAAAACGCTACTGAACCCATTCTTAGTTTAATTATTTTAGTATAACTCTGGTTTTATTTGGTCTGTTAACAAAAATAAAACGGGTGTGTAGTTTATAATCCGCATTTTAAGCATAAGTTGAAACCAGAGTCTTGCTGCTGCGGCGTCCCAAAGGTGTGTTTTTATTGGTCAACTGCAGACATAGACATGAGTATGTAGATGGGCAGCTCCAATAGGCAGCACCAGTCCACGGGGTGTCTACATATATATGTCTGTGATTGCTAAAATGGTGTTGCGTTCAAGTGCAATATCAGTGTGGGAATTTTGAAACTCGCACGCAAAAACTGTTTTTAACTGGGTTTTTTCTGTTGGTGGTTGGGGGATAGGGCCAGGCGGGCCACCTGGTGAGGGCCCGCGGGCCGGAAGTGGCCCGCGGGCCGCCATTTGAATAGCCCTGCTTTACAGGGTTAATGAAATGCCACTCAGACCCCCATTGCCCTCTGTGGCCAGAATACCGCACTTGCAACTTCAGAGTTCCGGTCCAGTCTGTTGGACTGGAAAAAGTGGAGCTGACATACCAGGTGCTGCAGTCTGCTTGTTTTAGATCATGAACACAGCTGATTTGTTTGATTTAGTGATGAACCGCTCCTGTAGACACTAATGAAGGCTGAGGAGACATTTCAGCTGTTAGATTAAGGTGTTGAAAAGACGAACGCACAGCGAGGAGATAAGTTTCATATTTGGTTCTACTAAACGGACACTAGGAGGTGCTAGAAGCAAGTCAAAACTGCTAAGTGTGGCTTTAAAGCCCAGATTTAAAAATTTCAAAAAACATGGAGATGGGTTAAAAAAGGTAAATGTCCTCAAGGCATTTTACAACTCAGTGCACACACACACACACCCACACACACGGCTCAATGACACCACCTGCTGGTCTCAGGTCAGTCCTGTCTCTAACTTTGGCCCAAACTCCAGCAGAACCCACATCAGAACCTCAGCAATCAGAAGCTCCTGAGTGAATCAGAGACAAAGAATCGAGCTCCTGCGGTTTTTGGATCAGAACTATTCTGATGAGACTCACCCCTAACCCTCCATCATCAAACAGACCGGTCAAAACGCTTCCTGGATCCGAGTTGTTTCCTCCCACAAACACAATTTGATCTTGATGCTTTTAATCTGAACCAGAGCTCAGAAGTTGAGAACCAGAGCCAGGTTCAGGTCTGTTTTTATTCTCCAGTTTAAATTTCAAAGAGAAGACAGGAAAGGGTTGCGCGGAGCTGGTTCTGACCCATCAGAAGGCTTCCTGTGATGTGGCTGTAGCTCAGAGGTATTTATAGCTGCTGTGGTTGCCTGCAGACCCGCCCTGGATCCGACCAGCACCAGAGACAGGAAGTGGGTGCTTACAGGGACGGGAAAACGTCTGCTGATGATCACATCTGTTTCTGCTGGTTCCACAACAGCCCAACCTAAACAGCAGCAGATCTCAGATCAGCCTTCTTACTGGTTCCCTGAAGAACTGGACCCAGCTTTTATAAAACAGACCCAATCTGAGTTCTGAACTGGAACCGGCTCTGCAGAACAAAAACCCAAAACTTCATCCAAGAGTTTCAAATGTTCCAAAAAAGGCCTCCCAGGTCCAAGTGATTCTATTTAGACAGGCAGCAGAAAAAGGTCAGCTGTGATTTCTGCATTCATAAAGGCAGAACAGAACCGGGTCATTGGAACAGAACCAGGCTAACCTCAGAGGACCACACAGCTGTGAAACATGTAGATGTGATTCTGCAGCTGGACCACAAAGACCTGGAAAGTTCTGGTTCTGCACGTGACAGTTCTTATTGTCCTGCATTAAAATGCTGCTGGGTTTGGGTTCAGAACCACCCATGTGGCTCAACCGACCCATGTCATGGGGTCGTTTGTGGCTCAAAGAGTCCAGCCTGGTTCTGACAGGCTCGGTTCTGAGAGGATTTCTGACCAGACTTATGTTTTAGTTGTGGTATTATCAGAAATTTTTGTTTTGGGTGAGAACCTTCTGATCATTAAATGACTTTATTCAGTGTAGTGTGTCAGGTTCGGTCCTGTTTTTGGACCAGACTCTAAACCGACCTAATCATCATTATTATTGACAGATGGTAGCCCCGCTCTCTCATCACCATGGAAACGGACACGTGCAGCTCCAGGTGAGGCCGCGGTCCTTTTGTTCCACTAAAAAACCGCTGAGAGGAGAAAAGTTCCGGAGCGGTGGAAGCTGCTGGAACCGAACCAGAACCGGTCCTCGGGAAGCCGAACCATAGCTGAACCGCGGAAACCTGCTGACCAGCAGCCGGTTCTCCATTATGCATAGCCGAGCGGAACCAGAAAGTTTGAAGAAAGAAGAGTTGCTCACCTCCTGCTGCTCCCGAGCAGCGCCTCCTCCTCCTCCTCCTCCTCCTCAGCTGTCAGGAGAAAATTTCGGCACTGTTAGCGGAATGCTAGTGGGCTGCTACTGCTAGCGCACAGTTAGCGGGTTGTTAGCGCCATAGACACGTCTATGCATCGGCGCACTATTTGCGGGCTGTTAGGGGACTGTTTGCGCACTGTTTGTGGACTGTTATCGGTCTGATTTGTTGCTCTTCTCTACGCTTAGTGCTGCCTTCAAGGACTGTAGGAGAAAAATAAATAAAGGCGGGTCGGAGCTGCGGATACGTCATCTCACTCACGTGAGGGAGACCATAGATATATATATATATATATCACTAGATGCCTTACCCGCGCTCTTCGTCGATTGGACGAACGTCCCTACGCGGCGGCCATCTTACCTCGGACAGCTGCCCCCTTTCGTAACATTGGTGTCAATGGTGCATGTACTATTTAAATGACTCTAACTTGCTCAATTTTCAACCGAATTTCAAACGGTTTGGTTTGTTATAAACGCCAGAGATGTGGCTGTGAAATATGACGGATTTGGCCCATTAATTTAAAAATGTTAAAGTATGTCCTATCAAGCCTATGTGCTATAAGGTTTGTAATAATGCAATCCGCTTGTAAATCCGTTCATATTTAATCGAGTTAAGAGTGTTTTTGTTTAAGTTGTTCATTCACCTTCCATCTGCTACCATTGAGAACGGAACGTAAGCTGTCCGAGGTAAGATGGCCGCCGTGTAGGGACGCTGTCGACTCCCAGTTAAGGCATCTAGTGATATATACAAAGACTTTATATATATATATATATATATATATATATATATATATATATATATATATATATATATATATATATATATATATAGGATATATATGATATCTATGAGGGAGACAAAGTAATCACGTGATGTCAAAAGTAACGGTCTGATTCAGACTCCAAGGTCGGTGGAAGTGGGGGGAAAAAAACAAGATAAATTTTAATCTAATTTAAATAAAAAATATGGAGTCTTATTAAATCAAACAAAGTTAAATATGTAATATAAACAAAATGAACAATTTAGCTAAAGAGTGAATTGTCTTTTCAGGCAGATAGGTACACTCCTGCCAGTAGTTATGCAACATTGCATGAAGTCAAAATTCTGAATCCAGCTTGCTACAGCGCTACTAACTCAAGAGATTCATTGACTTTATACGATTGAGGAAGGGAATTGATGCCATCCAGTGGCAACAAGCTGGAACTACAATTTGGTTCTTTTAAAGTAACCAAAGAACATTTTAGCCTCCTAATCCCAGTAAAACTAGAAAAATACAAATTTTTGTTTTTTATTTTTTGTTTAATATGAACGAGGAGGGGATTTGATACCCTCCAGTGTTTTAAGTTTCCAAAAGTAGCTTTTTAAAAACATTTCTGATACTGAGAATCATGAAATGTATAAAAAGGAGTTCTGATCAAACTGAGTGATTGTTATCCATCCATTTTCATCCGCTTATCCAGGGTCAGGTCATGGGGCAGCAGCCTAAGCAGAGGCCCAGACTTCCCTCTCCCCAGCCACTTGGGCCAGCTCTTCCCGGGGAATCCCAAGGCGTTCTCTGGCCGGCCGAGAAACGTAGTCCCTCGACCATGTCCTGTGTCTTACTTTGGGTCTTCCCCGGTTGGACGTGCCTGGAAAAACCTCACCAGGGAGGCGTCCAGGAGGCATCCTAACCAGATGCCCGAGCCACTTCAACTGGCTCCTTTCCATGTGGAGGAGCAGCGGATCTACTCCAAGCCCCTCCCGGATGACCGAGCTTCTCACTCTATCTCTAAGGGAGAGCCCAAACACCCTGCAGAGAAAACTCACTTCGGTCACTTTTATCCGCGATCTCATTCTTTCGGTCACTACCCAAAGCTCGTGACAATAGGTGAGGGTAGGAACATAGATCAACCAGTAAATCAAGAGCTTCGCCTTCCAGCTCATCTCTCTCTTCACCACGACAGACCGGTACAACACCCTCATCACTACAGATGCAGCACCAATCCGCCTATTGATCTCACGCTCCATCTTTCCCTCACTCGTGAACAAGACCCCGAGATAAACTCCTCCACTTGGATGGACATTTAGTATTTTATGTGATTTTTTTTCCTCTTTTTATTTTATTGTTTTATAACCGTGTGTGTGTGTTTTAACTCTGTTTCATCAGATGCAATTTATTGACTGTGTTCATGTGAATTTTAGTTGAAATTGTTGTATTTTATATTTTTTATATCCTTTAGTTGGTTGGTTGGTTAGTTAAGCTTCTAATCATCACTTTGTGTCTCACTTGTTTGTCTGTTGATGTCTTTAAAAATAAAGTTGACTAAAACAACCTGGGTAGTGTTACTTATTTAGTATGGATAGTTATGTTGGTTGTTTTCAGTTAATTTAATTTTATCTGGAGTAATTAGTACTGGGAGTAGGACTGTAGTTGGAATGTTTTGGGATTAATTCAAAGAGTAACAGCATCACCTAGTGGCTGATTTTGGCGACAGGTATCTCCTGTGTGCACTGATTTAAGACTCTTTCATCTCCTGCTGTTCAGATTTAAAACTTTAGAATACAACAGCTGGACACGGATTCCACTTCTCCCTGATGTGAGATCTCAGCTCACAAACCGAAAAAAAGATGGGTTCAGATCCCATTAGCTACTGGGAAGTTCTTGAGGGAGAGGAGATATTATGGGACAGTGTCATGATTTCTGTTGCTGGACCATCTCCATGTTTCTGCACTCACCTAATCACTCACCAACACTGCTTGATTACTTCCTCCTGTGGTCCTCATGATAAGCTCCTGCAACCATAATCACAAGCCTCATACTGACCAGAGGCAGCGGTCTTCAGTCAGGTCTGGTTTGGTCAGGGTTTAGCCAAGCCAATCCTTGAAGTGTTTCTGAATTTCTGCTTTTATGAATAAACGTTTGTGGTTTGTTTTCATTCTGTGTTGTCTTAATCCTTGGGTCCAAACTTGAGGTGGGGTGAGGATTGGGGCCTGTGTGAGTCTGCCATAGGTGGAACAGATTAATAATCTAAGCATCAGACTGTCATCATGCTTACCCACATGGTGCAAAAGTACGTCTAACCCTCTGTTGGACAAACCTGAGGAGTTAGCATGTTCTCACCAGGCATGCATGGGTTTTCTCTGGATATTCTTGTTTCCACTCACTGGTAAAAAAAAAATGCAGGTTAACTGGAGACTTTCTAGTCCTAAATCTAAAACCTGTTCTAATCTCCTGTCCACCTCTGATTAGAACATATTCATGTCTGATTCTGGACACTGAGTTAGCTCTGAGAGCAGTCAGATTACTCACCAGCCATGCTATGACGCTCATATATTGGACAGTTTGTTTTCTACGTGATCTAAGTTGCTAAACTCTCACAACAATGTGCTGTTATTTATTTTTTTCAGGCTAAATCTACCCAAGTAATCTGCTGTCAGACTGATTTAGTCATAAGTCTGCACCGGTCCAGGCTAAGGTGAAGCCTTGCAGGTGTAGCAGAGGTGAGTTTAATCATCTATCTTTCATTACCTTCTAGTTTTAAAATTATGTAATTGTTTTAGCTTATTGTTACACGTGTGTTGCTGCTCTAATAAACGACTATAAATATATCTGCTGTTTTTTTTTAGAGCCACCAGCTCAGAGCTCCCAGCAGCAGTGTGTGTGTGTGTGTGTGTGTGTGTGTGAGACAGGGACCATGATGGAAATCTGTGTTACACAAAGTCCCAGAGCAGCCTCTCCACCCTGAACAGACCCAGGTGTCAGCTTCTAATCCCAGCCTCCATCTGAATGACGGGCTCTGTTCTATAGCTCTGTGAGCTATTCTAGGTTAAAAAAAAAGTATTATAAATAATAATTGTAAATAATATTATTGTACTCCATTTTTGTGCTGTTTTTTTTTTGTCACCACTGGAGAGCACCAAGGTGTAGCTTACCAAACTCACACTAAAATCCCATTTTACCTCAGGTCCTCCGGATCTCCTAACAGATCTTCTAACCTCCATCCCGCTCCGCTCTCAACAGTGCTTCTCCTCATCTCTAAAGCTACCTCCCACAACAATGTGATGTGCTGTCAGACTGATTTTGGCAGCTACAAGAATGCACTGGTCCAGCCTTGCAGGTGTAGCAAAGGTGATCTATTTTTAATCATCATGTAATCTTCATTACAACCTTAGAGTTGTAACATTATCTATTTATTGTTTTATAGGTTATTGTTACACGCGTTTTCCTGTGAGCACGGAGCTAAATTACATCATGACAACACGAAGGAGGCTCTGTGACACTTGGTGCTGACGTGAGCTGATTCACCTGGTAAATACCTTTTAAATATTTTTTTTCTTTGGTATCAAAAATAAATTAACTAATAACTTACATTCTTGTTTTCTACAGATCTCTGGAAATCTCTCTCTCCTAGAAGATACCACACCATCACATCTCCTCTTCCTGGAAAGTCCTCAGCTATCCTTCCATGACTAAGAATCATCTTCCTCACTAGCACCATCCAGCTCTGTCTCCTGTCTGCCTACAATTATTATAATAAATGCTGTATGCGTCTAACAAGTTCTCTGTGCTGCCAAAATGTCTCATTTTAATTCGTTTTGTTTATATTTTATTTATTTATATATAAATTTCATTTATTCAATTACTTTATTGCACATTTCACTAGCCCTGTGATGAATTAAAATAGGCACCTCACTGTTTAGAGCTCATTTTAAATTCAAGTGTGTGTTTATATATTTATGGACTTGAACTAAAATAGGGAATGTATAAATTGAGATTAATTTAATAAATAAAACAAATATTAATAACTGAAGTCCAGAGGAGGGAGGAATCCTTTAGGCACATTCTTCTGGAAGCTCCTGCCTGATCCTGAAGACACATGAGGGGACCCACCTGCTCACACCAGAGAATTACCATCGACCAAGGGAACAACTGATACCAGTAAATAAATAATGAAATCAGGGCTAGGAGTTCATTTTTAGTGGGATGTTTTGTTATTGTGTAACATAAATGTGCACATTATAGAATGATTTTGTCATGGGGTATTTTTATTTATAACTTGGGTGTTTCTGTGCAGCAGACAATAACAGCTCAGGGTTAGCTGCCCTAGTCCTAGGGAGTTGTTATAGAATAGAATAGACTTTATTGATCCCACAGTGGGGAAATTCACTTGTCACAGCAGCACTAGCACTCAAAAGGTAATTAGAAGAAGATAAAAACAAGGATACATCTATATACACATAGGCAGTAATCTAGTATTGTAATCTTAGATCACGAAAAAACCACAAATAAAAGATAAAAACAAACTCGGTACCAACACTATGCAGCATACTGTAAAAGACACAGACAATAATGTGAATCCGGTATTGCACAAGCATAGAACACATACTGAATACAGCACATTTAGTTGTTTCCCTGCTTCAACACAGTTGATTCAGCTGTTCAGCAGCTCATCAATTTGCTGCTGATTAAAATCAGGTGTGTTGAAGTAGGTAAACCTCTAAAACATGCTGGATAGTAGCTCTCTGAGACATGGGAGCCTATCCCTTCAGCTAATCTTAGCTAAGGCTAACTGCTTTTTTACCATTCAGAGACTGGTGTCAGCTGCTTGGCTCCAGTGCTCTCAGGAAACTCACAAGCTCAAAATAATGCAGCTCAGGTCCACCTTCCTTCTTTAGTCCCATTTGCTCTCTTTTCTCTGGGTAAGGAGGGAGAAAAAAGTCCTCCACTTCAAATGACTGCTCAGTGAATAGACCTAGCATAGCCTCGTTAGCCAGCTGCCTTCGTCACTGCCGCAGCTCCGCCCTCTCGGTCCGCCAGGCCACGCCCTCTCTTGGCGCATTTTTCAAAATTGAAATGTGGGTGGAGTGGGACTGACGTTACCCGCCCTTTAATGTAATCCCCTCATTCTAAGAGTATGAAGGGTGTCAGTGGAAAGGGAAAATGTCTGAGGTTTTTCATACTGAGCATGCTCCACATCAAAAATGAACATATATCCAGTCATTTAAAAAAGCTTAAATGTCACTCTGAATCACATATCCTCCTGCTTTTTATCTCCAAACATTTATAAATTCCCAGAATTCCAGATGAATTTGTCATCATTTCCACATTGTCTTCTAGGAAGTCAGGAGAGAATGACTCCTTCCTGTTGGTCGGACGCAGGTTCATTAGTTCTGATTCAACAAAAACTTTAAAACGTGCAGAAAAACACAGTTTCACGCTGAAGAAAAGAGACATTTTTATTGTTCTCATCCCACAAACCTGCTGAAACAAATTTCTGTGGGTTTGTGTCCCAGTAGATCCTCAACACAGCTGCACGTTCAAACCAACATGTGACACATGTTAAGAACCGACTCTAACAAACAAACGGATTCTAAAAGATGAAGCCTTCTGGCTGTTCTCACAAGCATTAAAGCTGCAGGGCTGAAGCTAAGAACTCTGGGAAACTGATTTCATTTCATCATTTGGTACTGCAGCATCAACTATCCGCCTGATGATTGGTTCATGGAAAAGAGTCAAGTGACAAAAAATAAAGTCAAATCATTTCTCCTCCTCTTCCTCTTCCTCTTCCTCCTCCTCTGCTGCCACCTCCACTGTTAGAAGCTCCTCCCCTTCCTGTTGTGGCGTCATTCTGATGATGACGGAGCTGTCTGCCGTCTCAGCTACAGACTCTTCTTCATCATCCAGAACCAGACTCCTAGGGATCGGCGAGCGCCGATGCATCGGGGGTGGAGGCGGGGCTGGAGCGATTGTGGGAGGAGCCTGAAAACAGAAACAAAAGTGTAGGCACAAAAAATTAAGGACACTTGTTTCTTTTCCTTATTAATCACCTCCTCAAGGAGGAAGGGTTGACAGGAGGATTGGGTAAATGACAGGATAGAAGACGGGAAAGGTTGAGAGGAGGAAGAAAAGGAGGAGTGTGACCACTCATACCTCAGAGGACTCAGATGGTTTGTAGACCTTCTTCAGCTTGGCGAAGGTCCCTTCAATGCCCGCCTTCTCTGTCACCTTCAGTGCTGCCTTGAACAGTTTGGGAGTTTCAGGTCGAGGAGGGATGACCTCCACTGCCTCCTTTCGGGTCTCCTTCTCCTCTGGTTTCTTGTCCTTCGTCAGCATCTTCCTGCACAAACAGAATGAGCAGGAAACTGGAGACAGAGATGGTTTCCCCGAGCGAGATGTTTGAGGTCTACATCTGATAGTGGGACATCAGACTGTCGTCTGACTTAGCAGAAAACATGAGGAGGATCACAGGTCTGATCTGACCCACTTCTCCTTGCTTGAGCTGATTAGGGACAAGTCTAATCCTGTCCAGGACAGAGGACAGATCAGACGGGGCTCCTCCAGGACGGTGGTGGTTCTGGTGTATAGGTTTGTGGATCAGGACAGGCTCTGAGTACTGATCAGCAGTTTGAGCCACCGGACAACAGACTGACTCAATTGATCTGATGATGCAGGATGACATCACCTTAACCATCTGTTCTTGTTCCTCTTCCGTACTCGCCAGATCAGTTCCCTTGCCAATCCAGTTTGGCTCTTTTTCTGCACCTTCTTTCATTAATATTTAAAACATCCCTAACCAGTTTTTAATAAAAACAATAAAAACCAAACAAAGACAAGGACCTTCTTCAGACAGCTTCCATCAGTAGCAATCAGAACCATGGAAAGAATCTGGACCAGAACCTGTGGTCTTACTTTGCTTTCTTGCGCAGGAGTTTCTGTGACTCGGGATAATGAACCAGGATCTCAGCCAGGTCCTTCTTGTCCAGGATGAAGAGGTTGGCAAATCCGTGTGCTTTCACGTTTGCTGTACGCCGGTTTCCTCCGCCTCCCGCCAGCAGACTGACCAATCAGAGAGCAGAAACCTGTCAGCATGTCTCTGAGTCAGATCTTTGACAACAGATGAGCGGGAGAACCTGTCTGGGTCTAACTGGGTCAGATCTCCCTGCTGCTGGAGTTCTGGTGGGTTTGGTCTAAACCAGCCAAAGCCAGTAACACAGCTCAACACTCTTTATCAGTTGTTTGATTTAAATCAAATCTAAATATTCATTCTTAGATGTTCTGATAAAACTTAGATAAATCTGAAGTGAATTAGAACTTCTGTAGTTCTGTCATAGTTTCATTCAGAAAATTCATCTGCACTCACCGAATGACAACCTGAATCTGAATCTTATGTTGCACCAGACCATTTGTGCCTGACAGACACTGCTGAGGGTACACTGAGAGATTATTTCCTTGTAAAACCTTTTTTCTTCCCATCCTGCAGACCAGTCTGTCAGAATCTATCAGGGTTCTGTTCTGAATGGACCCCTATGGGTTCTGACCTGATTTCTCCAAACACAGAACCAGCTCTGATGGTGACAAACACTGTCTGCAGATCTGGACCGCCCACCACCTGGACCTCCCCTTGCTTGATGATGTACATCTCTCTGCCGATCTCCCCCTGAAACACCAGCACACCGAGTAGGTGAGGTCCAGCTGTGGCTCAGCAACCCCTGAATCAGGACAGGCGAGTTCTTACCTTCTTACACACAAAGTCTCCAGGCAGGTACACAACTGACTTGAGCCGGGTTAGCATGTCGAACACCATCTGCCTGTCACAGCCCTGAAACAAACAAACACACACACACACACGCACACACGCACACACGCACGCACACGCGCACACACACGCGCACACACACACACGCACGCGCGCACGCACGCACACACACACACACACACACTCCTGTTTAACAGCTTTACAGCACCGTGGGCTCATCTACAGCAGGTTTGGGGTCCTGACCTGGAACAGGGCCACTTTACTGACGATGGTGTAGTTCACGTCCACGGCAATGTCCAGCCTCATCTTAGCAGGAAGCTGCACCAGTAGCTCCTGTTCATCTGCATGCAGACACAAAAAAACAATAAAACTTGTTAAAACTACTGACATCCTCTGTACAAGTTCAACATCTGTCCATATGGACTCCTTCCAGATGTTTCTGGATTACGTAAATCAGCTGTTCGCCCATCATTTACTGCCCAGTGATTTGGTCAGATGAAAAAACAGCTCTCCATTCCCACGGTTTTTATGTTTTGGCCTCAGAAGGAGACAATGATGACTCCAGTTCTCAGGTGGGGTCAAAGTTCAATATGGACAGGGGCTTTTCAGAAACTAATGTCACCAAATGTTTACTTTATTTATTTAAGACCAAGTTCATGAAACAAACTGAGGCAGAAGACTTGTTAGAGCATTGATTTGATATCCATCTGCACTCCTCAGCAGGAACTTTACAGTTTATCCATCCAGACAATGTGTTTGAAGTAGCTTTGACCAATCAAGCATGATGGTCCTTACCCAGCATGCCCTGGCTCTTCCAGGTATAGTCGTACCAGGTCTTGATGCGGTTCTGGACTTCATGGGGAATGTGGTAAGAGTTCATATACTTGACGGTGCTGTCCATACAGGCCCGGTAGTAGTTCTCACCAGCTGTGGCTGCTCCAACCACATCCCTCATCTGAGACAAAGACAAGACACCAAAACCAGGCATGAATCAGGTGAGTCCAGAAACATACAGCCAGAGTTTACTGCGGAGTGATCTCCCAAACAGAACCTCAGCCCATTTGTTGGAAAGTGCTGACCTGACCAATCATGATGGAGAAAGCAAAGACTCCAACAAAGTAATTGATAAGCTGGAAGCAGATCTCAAAGACAGTGGTTGGGTCTGGCAGTCCTCCAATAGTGATCAACGTCTTCACGGCAAAGTAGTAACAGCGGATGTACCTAGAACAGCAAGAACTAGAACCAGTGAGGAGTTCTGGAGCTGATGGGTCTAGCTGTTTTGGATGGTATCATTAAAATGAATGACTATTGCAATCTTCCTC
>SSNS01000111.1:1766677-1821677 GCA_006937985.1 Aphyosemion australe
TCCCTGAACATGATGAACTTTGTAAAAAAAAAAAAGGAAATAATTTGGGGTCTTCCAAAATTTATTAAATTATCTTTTAACAAATGATGGATTCAGACCGATTTTGGTTCCATCTGCTGCCTTTTTAGAACAATTTGGGTTTAAAACTCTCCATCTTTTCCTTTGCTTTTCTATTTTCCTCCTTCGTCCTACAACTCCTCCTCCATCTTCCCCTCCACCCCATTTTGCCCTGTTTCTCCTCTTCCAGTTCTTTCTCCTGCACTTCTGTTTAGGTGTTTTATATGTTTGGTCTGACCTCTGACTTCTGTGACATTTTAAGGGTTTGCAAACACCTGAGACCTGGGCCCGGTTTTTCAAAAGGTTTAATCCGGATAAAATTGATCCGGATTTAGTAAACCTTTTTTTTTGCGATCCGTGATCACGTAATCCATCTTACTTTTGAGCCAGTTTTTCAAAGCAACATCGGATTGGATCAATCTGATCCGGATAGGAACGTTTCAGGATCACCAAATCTGGATAACCAGTGCTCAAACAGGATAGGAAATCACAATGTAGAACTATAGATATGTAAAGAGCAACAAGTAGAATAGCCAGTGTGGGGTCAATATAAGTTTATGTTTATTTGAAATGAAAACACACACGTTTAAAAGAAACTTACACTGCTCATTGCAGAGCAAGATGTGCAATTGAGTGTTTAAGAGGCGCCTTAACTATCTGAGAGCGGAACCACAGAATGCATGATGCAACATAACCCTTGCCTGTATTGTCCTGCACAACATCGCTACTAAGCGCAATGTCCCTCTCTGTGCTGACAATGATGCACCTGAGCCCCTTGGAGACCCTGACCAACCTCCTGCATTCCGCTAGAACGAGCAAACAGGACGTGCAACAAGGGACACAATAGTTAGACACTATTTCTGATCTGGATTTGTTTTGGATTTCAAATATCAGTGATTGCCATTGTTTGCATTTTTTTGGTTATTCTGTAATCATTGCATGCATCACTAATAAATATTCTAGAAACAACAATATTTTCAGTTGTGATGAACATATATATCAGTTAGTGGCAGAATAAAATGTATTGTTTTTGGTCAATTTTGAGGCCAAACTCTTTCTACTTTACTGTAGGCCTCTACTGAAAGGCTGAATACGTTAAAGCCTACCTAATCACTGTAGCCTGACAGAAGAACAAATAAAATTAAAACCTTATGAATAAATAGGATATCTTGTAAGATGCTGCATGATCCAAATATAGTATTATTTGATACATTTTTAAAGTTTTAATACATTTTGGGCATGAAATCCACGCTGAATCCACCCTTCTGATGGGATCAGTTTAACCCAGATTTTTTGGATCAAAGTGATCCAAATCCTACAAAAAAGTTCTGAAAAACCCAAACTAAAGGTTTGATCCGAATCAAAACCAAGATTGGATTACGTGATCTAATCCGATTATGTAATCCGTTTTTTCTTTTGAAAAACCCATTTTCAAGATTTGATCCAATCCGTTATCCAGAATCCTAGTGGATTACTTTTGAAAAACTGGGCCCAGGATCAGTTTGGGTTTGAAATATCAAAGCTGGTCCAGTACCTGGGTTTATTACCATGGTAACTGATCAGAGATCACACATGTCAACACACAGATTCTTCCAAAGAAACATGAGGCCTATCATGACTTTTTTTATAAGAGTTTTATGGTCAACACAAAACACGGTCAGGAAGTTTTTGGCACTAAATCCCTCTCACTTGAAATTATTAGCAGTTTCATTCTGGACAGTTTCAGTACCTTCCACAATGAGCCGTTTCCGGGCTCTGTCACTTTAAGGAAAACAAGCTGAAGCTGGCCACGCCCACCCATACCCTGAATGGCTGCTATAGGGTGAAGAGCTTGGATATTGTAGCTCATCACCATCAGTGTGTGAATGTGTGTGTGATTGGATGAATGATAAACTGTAGTGTAAAGCGCTTTGGAGTCCTCTGACTCTGAAAGTAGCTACAAAAGTGCGGATAATTTTTCATTATAAATGCTACATGTCAGAGCACTCAGAGATGGAGGACAGAGAACTGACTATATTCAACTCTTTAAAACCTGAAATATGACAAATAATAATAATAAATCTAGTATATAAAACTGAAAACATCTATGTAATAATAATTATTTTTGAAAGTAATTTTTAACATTCTAACAGTAATAAGAAATAAAACTGGCCCTTATCCACCTGTAGACCATCCACCAGGGGCCAGTAGACATGTACAGGACTGGATATGTTTCTGATGGAGGTTCTAATCCTAATGCTCCATCTGGAGGCTAAGGCCAGAAGGGGGTTGATGAGAATTTGGTCTAGAAGGAGTTATAAAAATAATCTGGTGTGTGATCGTAATTAAAGTCTGAGTAAATGTCCAATGTGTTGACAGGTTGAGACCTGATAATATGACTACAATGATTAATGAAAAATATCAGATCTTCCTCCAGCTAACATAAAACAGCAGACATAAAACATAAAGTCTAAACAGATCAAAGGATCAAACATCACAAACATCCAACTGCTGCAGAAGGAGATGTAGCAGAAACACAAAGACTGGAGAGGAATTAAAAACCAGATCAGATCAGCAATCAGATCAGGGTTCAGACTAGGAATCAGACCAGAGTTCAAACCAGGGATCAGACCAGGGTCCAGATTAGGAATCAGACCAGGGACCAGGGTTCAGACTAGGGAAATAATTAGGAATCAGACCAGGGATCAGACCATGGATCAGACCTGGAATCAGACCAAGGATCAGACCAGGGTCCAGACCGAAGATCAGGCCAGGGCCCAGACTAGGAATCAGATTAGGAATCAGACCAGGGATCAGGCCGGGGATCAAATCAGGAATCAGACCAGGGACCAGCAGTGGCGCCCCCAAGGCCACCCCTAGAAAATTGCTGGCCACCCCATGGAAGACCAGTGTTCTTAATAAATCATGTTAATTTTCACTCAAACCATAAATTCATCTTATTTAATCAAGACATAAATGTAAAACCCAATAAAAAAAATATACAATTAATGACTAAATAAATAATCAGAATTAAAAAAAATGTATATATGTTTCTGCTGCTCACCATTTTCAAAAAAAGTTTATATCTCCATATCTTTTGTGAAGACAGCAACTGGCAAATAAAAAAATAAAAATCAAAAATGAATTTTGAAATAAAATTTAAAATACCTGAAACGTAATTTTCTGAAATGCTTGTATTTTTCCAAATTTGAGTCAAGTATTTTGGATGCATATTGTTTTTCAATAAAATAGAATAAAGGAGCATGCAATGCATCGCCACAGGCTAAACTCTCCCAGAGTTACCACAAGGACCAATTTGGTGTGCCACCCCAAAATTTTCTCTGGCCACGTCTGGCCCCCCTTATCAAATTTTCTGGGGGCGCCTCTGGGGACCAGGGGTCAGACCAAAGATCAAACCAGGGTCCAGACTAGGAATCAGATCAGGAATCAGACCAGAGATCAAATCAGGGATCAAACCAGTAATCAGACCAGGGTTCAAACCAGGGATCAGACTAGGGTCCATACTAGGAATCAGATCAGGAATCAGACCAGGGTCCAGAATAGGAATCAGATCAGGGTTCAAACCAGGGATCAGACCAGATATCAGACTAGGAATCAAATCAGGAATCAGACCAGGGACCAGGGGTCAGATCAAGGAAATTATCAGGAATCAGACCAGGGATCAGATGACGAATCAGACAAGGGGTCAGACCAGGGATCAGTGATAATAACATGAGGTTGTAGCTGTTGTGTTTGGCACATTGAAGCTCTACCAGGATCTCTAGTGTTTTGCTGCAGGCTGGTTAGGTTAAGGCTAATGAAGATTATGTTGAGTTATGTGAAACATCTGGCAATGCTTCTGCAGTGCTGGCATGCCTGTGTGCAAAGCTGGGTCAGCTGTTGTTTCAGCTGGGCGAGCTGTGGCGGCGGGGGCAGCGTGAGGGGCCTGAGGTTGTTCTTTGGCAGTGACTTCCTGAAGCTCTCTAGACACTCAGCAGCAAGCGGGAATCGAAGCAGAAAGCCTTTTATTGGTGCACAAAGGCAGAGAACTGGATGGAGAAACATCAGGGACAACATGAGATCTTTGCACGTAGGTTGGTTTCCATAGCAACTTTCAACGGCTGAACTTTAATAAAAAATTTAAAAGCTGAAACAATAATTTCACAAACTCACTTTTTAAAGCACCAGAGCTATAAAACACCAAGATGGATCTATAAAAAACTTTAAAACAGACATTTGTTGCTCCTGTCAGCTCTCACCTCCAGATCCAGCTTCTTCTCCCGCAGATGGCACTGCTCTGCTGGTCTGAGGAGACACAAAATCACCACCGGCTTTACAACATGACAAAAATCTCATTGACATCTCAGTGAACTAGATTTAACTTAGGGGTATCAAATTATCACATTAATAGAGATTAATTAATTACAGCCACATTTAGTGCACTATTTTTTTAATCGCATTAATCTCATTTTTATTCTATAACTTTACTGGGACTTTTCTAGCCTACCTGTTGGGATTTTTTATTTTTATTTATTTTATGTAATTATATTTATATTTAACTATCATGCATTACCACATGTCAGAAGTGAGGGAGTGAGCGCTTAATGCTTTTTCAGCATAATATTTTGTGATAAACTTGATATGCTCACTTACAGCATTGTAACGTACAGGTCTATTTTAATTTTAGATCAATGTTTTAGTAACAAGGTCTGTGATCACTATTTGCATTGCTCAAAAAGGCGCTCCTTGATGTGTTAACTTAGATTATTCTATATGGACCCGATGTTTTATTTTTAATTTCTAATTATTCAAGACTGACAAAAGAGCACAGCATTATTCTGCCTTGGTGATGTAAAAGGAAAGTTTAGAAGTCTGTTCAACAATAAATTACTTTATAAAGCCAGTTTTTGTTATATATTAATCTTTTAGTCTGCCACAATAATGTAATGAATTGAAATAAAAATACATCAAT
This sequence comes from Aphyosemion australe, assembly GCA_006937985.1. NCBI lineage: Eukaryota > Metazoa > Chordata > Actinopteri > Cyprinodontiformes > Nothobranchiidae > Aphyosemion > Aphyosemion australe. The sequence continues at coordinate 1,771,686 of SSNS01000111.1, forward strand.
ATGAGGGCTTTTCTCAGCCATTAGTAGGTGAGATTAAAAAAGAGATTCATTAGATTAATTAATTACAGGTCATAATTAATTAATCTCAAAAAATTTTTAATTTCATGACAGCATTAGTTTAAATGAAGTATGACTACCCTGGAAAAGAGAAGTGACTTAAGTCCTGATTGTGCCAGTGGGATTCAGAGTCACCATTCAACTGCTATACCGTGATTTCTCTCTGCCTGACCTGTTGGAAATCCTTGTGTTTTGGCTCATAATGGAAAACACTCCTGCCAATCAGTCTGCTACTGATAATTACCTGCTGTGTGATGGAGGGCGGGGCCTCCACTGCTTTTGGTTCGGATTGTTGGGATACTGGACTCTCAAGGTCTCTCCCCTCAGATGCTGGTTCTACATCTGTTGAAGAAGGAGTCACTTGTTCTCTTGACTCAGATGCTGAGGGTGGAGCCGCATGTTTCTCTGTCTCTGGAGCAGGTTCTGCTAGGTCTTCAGCTAGACAAACATCTCGCAATGACCTATGAAGAAAGGTCAAATGAACAAAGCAAAGATTTTCAAAAAGGCTGCTGGTGTCCTTAAACCCTGCTGACCCTATACCCTAACCCTCTACACCAGGCATTTGATGTTGATTAACGCATTTTTAATTTAGGATTTTTCTAATAACAGGCCTTTAGCAAGACTTTAGCTTTTCTAAATGCTACATTAAATTAAAAGCACATCTGATTCTAACAAAAGTCTGCAGCCTGTTGCAGAGACCATGCAAGCGGCGTTTTAAGGTTCTGCTGTCTCAGGAAACAGAGTCAGAGCCGTGTGGCAGCTTTAAGCTTTGATCTACTGGCAGCTGAACTTACTGAATTTTCTCAGTACTTTTGTTTTTATCCTCATCTTTGGGAACATTTTCCCCTGGACTTTTATTGTCTGTGCTGTCTTCACTGTCCTCATGCAGGTTCTGCAGCCTGAACATTGAGTAGAAAAAAGGAACTCCGATGAGTTTCTATCAGAACATTGGAGCAGGTTGATGGAGTCACAATCTCAGTTTAACCCTCTGACAAATGCTGTTGTATCCTTTTCATACATCATAATAAAATAATTCATCCACCCATTCTCTGTTGCTTGTCCAGATCTAGATCATAGGGGCAAACAATTCAGCAGAGAACTCCAAACTCTGTTTGGTGAGGTTTTCTACTTGTTTGTTTTGTGAGGCTTTTCTTAAAGAAACAAAACTCTTGTTAAGCTCAGTCTCATTTTTCCGGGTCCAAACAGACAGTGAACCACAAGGCAACACAACCAGAGCCCTGCCTGGAGCCCTGGACATCTGCTCATGGTGGATCTACTCTGTGTGATAAACGCTGTGATGCTGCCAGAAGCTGAGCTGGACAAAAGGACTTACTCTGGATCATCTTCATTTTCCTCCTCCAGGATGTTGGGAAGCCTGTTGGGAATCCACAAAAAAATGAATGATCAGGTTTTTTTTTTGTTTTTTTAAACATTTTGAACATCTGGTGAACAGCAAAATCCTTCTTTAGGGTCTTATTCTGTTCATGTGGTTCTGACTCACGGCTCGTTGGACTCTGGCAGTGTTTCTATGACGATCTTTCCTGAATGTTCGATCTCCAGCTGTCGGACTGCCTCCTCAGCTGCCTTCCGAGCCATCTCCTCTGCGACGCGGGCTGCCTCCAGTCGCTCGTGCTGCAGCCTGAAAGGTGGCGGAGCCACAGAACATTAGAGTGGCTGATTCAGTTTTCCACCAACACCAGAGCTGAAGTGTGGAACCTGATGTGAGAGTGGAAGGTGATGGTGAGGAGACGAGCAGCTCACCTGTCCTCCAAGTGAGAGAGGACCACTTCCTCCGTCTCCTTTTTGATGGTGTCCATCAGAGGAGTCAACTGATCTACCTCCTTATCTTTGCTGTCCATCTGAAACCAGAACCAAAACTTTCTTCATCTGTGTTTTTTCTTCAGCTTCTGATTCTGATCAGTTAGTGTGAGAAAGAGCATCAGAACATTCAGACCTCCTGGTGGGCTTTTCTGCTCTGCTCCTTCTTCAATTTCATCCCCTGATTGTCCTCCATGTCCTCCAGCACCAGGTCTGTTTTCTTCTGACTGATGCTGACTGAATCCACACGGAGAAACAGAGCTGCTGATTATCCGTGTGTGTGTGTGTGTGTGTGTGTAAGATGGACCCATGTGTCAACTCTGGTTTTATAATGTAGATGATTTTATTAACATGCAGAAGGCAGCACTCAAGTCCAAGTCCAAGAATCACATAGTCTGTAGAGTTATCTATGGTTTGGTTATGGGATGGTTATGGTGAGGTTCAGTTGTGATGACCAGGATTTTACCAATGTAGGTGTGAGTTATTCATTTAATAATAGAGTACATTATGCTGGATAATTTTTTAATATTTGATCTATTGATCTGTCCTGACAGATGTTTTGAAAGTATTGATTGATTGATCGATTCATTCATTCATTCATTCATTCATTCATTCATTCATTCATTCATTCATTTATTCATTCATTTATTCATTCATATACTGGTTGGTGGACTCAAACTTGAGAATGAAAAAGCACTGAAAACAGTTGCTGATAAAATCTTTATTTTTGTTTACTGTCAGCAGTAAATTAGCTTCCTTTATTTTTAATGAAGTATTTGAAAAGCAATTAAGGTGAAATTCAAATCTGCTACAAGGCTCCAGAAACACAAAACGGGGGAATTGATTTGTCCCAGTACTGCTGCAACATCAGAATTCACCATGAAGTTTAAATGTGCACTAAAGCACCTTGTTTCAGTTCTAACTCTAGTTAACATCTACAAAATTAAGCTGGACATTAAGGAAATCTTTGTCTAACATGCTTTTTTCTGTTCAGGAAGTGAAAGAACTGGACAGCTGAGTGAAAAATGAAGCAAGCTCAGTGGAGCATTATGGGACATCAGTCATGTTTCTGCTGCTGTCACTGTCAATGTGAGTGACTCTTTCCTGTGCTTCCTTATCTTTTTATTTTAGAAGCTCAGGGCGACATTCCCCCCTGAAACAGAAGGAGAACATCAGCTCAGTTAGAGTCTGCCTCACCTCCGACACCAGCCCCTGTAATTAACCCCACCAAACTCCAACCAATGGCTTATTCAACCAAGTTGTTAACCGACCGACAGATCGATCACTCACTCACTCACTCACTCACTCACTCACTCACTCACTCACTCACTCACTCACTCACTCACTCACTCACTCACTCACTCACTCACTCACTCACTCACTCACTCACTCACCCACCCACCCACTCACTCACTGGGTGTTTTCCTTGCCTGCCAAGGCACTGCCTTGCCAGGCCAGACGCCTTGCTTACAAGAACACTGTCCTTCCTTGATCAAAGAAAACGGTTAAGTGGAACAGACTTACCCCACATGATTGTGTCTGGCCAGAACCTGCCCCCTGCTTACGCGCTCTGTTTATGTCCCGCCCATCATAGTAATTTTAATTTTCAATATAGATGTATATCGAGCCTTTTACGTTTTTAATTGTGTATATGTTGGTTAAATCAAACGTGTAAGTGAGTTAGTATCTGCTAGCCACTGAAGCTGCAACTACTAAGCAACTAACCAAACATAGATAACTGCTTTGGATCTAAAAAATATTTTAGATATAAGCCTGATAGCTGCAATAAGTTGACTTAAATTTAAACTGGAAATTTGCCCCCAAAGTAGCTGCTGCCAGCTCCTGATCACATCTGTTTGAAAATACAGCACTGTATTGTGGTAAATTTTTGACCAAGAGAAGGCAACAAGGCACCTCTCATGTATCCTTGGTGAATTAGCTAAATGGCTAACAAACGGAGCACAGCCGCCTTGCTAGCACATGAACATTGGAAACGATTGGAACACGCCTTGGTGGTTCCTGATGACGTATCTCCTAGGCAACCGGGGCGGGACCAAGGCATCAAGGCTAGGATCATTACAATTGGAAAACACCCACTCACTCACTCACTCACTCACTCACTCACTCACTCACTCACTCACTCACTCACTCACTCACTCACTCACTCACTCACTCACTCACCCACCCAACCAACCAACCAACCAACCAACCAACCAACCAACCAATCAATCAACCAACCAACCAATCAATCAATCAATCAATCAATCAATCAATCAATCAATCAATCAATCAATCAATCAATCAATCAATCAATCAATTGTTATGTTTGTAATTAAACCTGAACCAGGAGTACATCAGAAGATGAACTCTGGAGAGCTGCACTATCTGCTGTTCAGTTACTGAATTTAAAGTTTATCCAAATCAAAAAGCCCAGCAGAGCAAAGGTTTAGAGTTAGAAGGTCAGAATAAACCCAACAAAGATAAAAGAAATATATAAAAAAATGTTGTAGAGAAACGTGACCTATTTCACATTAATATACAACATAACAAAAGCCCTAACTGGTTTGAGATCTGCACTGTGGTGTTTCCTGTTGGTGGCTGATGGGAAACCAGTTGATTCTGGTAAATATATGATAATTTAATTATCAGGACTTGCATGAGGCAATAAAACCATTTTGTTTTTGAGTGGATCTGAAATTTGCTACATCACAAATCAAAACAACAATATGTAGGTAATCCTGAGTCTAGTTCTTTACATGGGTCCAATCAGTCAAACAAACCATAATGGGTTCTGATGTGGTACTGTGAGCTAAGCACAAGTCATACTTACTGGTCTGGACCTCGTCACTTCCTCCTTCCTGGATGACAAAAACAAAACAGACTCTGACCGACTGACCGTGAGGGGATTTACAGAACGTACAGTGAATGTATGAGAAGGGCAGAGAACTCACTTGCTTCAGGATTGGCTGAGGCAACATGCGACCAATCCCGCTGACGATCCAGCCCATCATTCTTCAAAACAAAATAAGAGGGTGTGAAGCACAGCTATATTCTGCATCCTGACTCTACAAAACTGTTCAAAACACAAATCATAAAACAGCAGACAAAACACACGTACTGCATGACTACTCTCGGGTTTCCTGCAACTGACTCGTTCCAGCAGGAATTAGCCAACAGGCAGGCTGATATTTGTGTGATACGATGAACAGTAAATGGCATTTCCTACACAAATCTCCTTTGGGGTTAAATTAAATATTGTGGCGAACCACCAGGAGTCTCCACTCACACCCAAACTACAGCATCTATATTTGAGAGGCATGTCTGGGCCTGTCCTGTGAAGGCGTGGTCTCCTCTTTTCTGTGAGTTCAGTTTAAGTCGAATACAGGATGTGAACAAACCTAACTTCTGTGTCGTCATCATATTCCTCCACAATGTTACCCTCAGGAATATTTCAGTGATCCCTGAGCACCATAATGCAGCCATTTTGGATAGCATTTTGCCATCTTGCTCCGTGCCTCCACCTTCAGATCTGAACACTTCTTTTTTGTGTCCACCACAGATCTTTCCACCACACTCACAGCATCTGCTGCTGTAAGAACATTGTGCAACTCGAAAGGTCATGAAGTGTTGTCCTGTGCCTCTACCTCAGTGTCATTCTCAGTGAAATTGCATTTTCTGTACCTCTCTTTTACCATGGTTACCTGTTGAATGCACCAGATAAGCTGGTTTATGTATATGCAGGGTAAGGTAGTAGTGAGTGTAGTGAATGTACTGCATTGACCATTTGTGGCAGGATGTGGGTTTATAGGAGGCTGGATATGATCAAACAACACCTGAGCACATTCCTAGGATGGGATTTATAAAGCAGGATCTGAGTACAGCTGTGTGTATGCAGCGGTAAGTTAAAGTCAAAGTCCCAAGTATTCATCACACACTGGTGAAATTACATCTCCGCATTTGACCCATCCCCGTGGTGGGGAGCAGTGAGCTTGGGAACTATTTGGTGGTTTAACCCCCCAATCCAACCTCTTAGTGCTGAGGAGGCATTGGGTCCCATTGGGTCCCAAGCAAGGAGGCATTGGGTCCCATTTTTCAAGGTCTTTGGTATAAGCCGACCGGGATTCGAACACCGACCTCCCAGTCCCGGGGCGGACACTCTACCACTAGGCCACTGGAGCTGGTAGAGCTAAGTAGAGTTTTAGCAACAATTCTGCACGAAGTTTTATAAATGAGACTCCTGATCTGTGCTTTTTAGGACGTTGATCATAGTTGGCATGGCTCAACTCTGGAATTGGCCCTGGGAGATCTGCTGCAGCCTCACAAACTGGTTTTAAATGGGAACATATAGCAACCAGGAGAAAACTTTACATTGCCTCTAGTAGAGCTTTGGCTTTTGTCATAACCATAGTTTAAAATAAAAAGTTCCACCTACTTTGGTTGTTGCTCTAGTTCCTTTCCAGACCTTAAATGACAAAAAGAGAAAAAAGTTATTCAAAACAGTCTTTTTCTTTTTTGCAGTTACTAGTTTATGTCTCTGCCCCTTTCTTTACTTGCATTTCCAAGACATAGGGTCATAGATCTGTTTCCCAGCTACCCTTACAGACATTTATTGTTTGTTATTGACAATACATCATTGCTGATATGGGCAGTGAAGTTCGCCAAGAAAACAGCTGAGACCTCAGATGGCAAATCTTCCAGGACACCATCCAGAGAGACTAGTTTTGTTCTTTGAGTTTAGATGATTTGGTAAAGCAGTTTTAGAACGTGGAATTCAACAGTGAAAATGATTTGACTCACCCTGCGTCTGTTGATTTGGTTGTCTGTGGAGCTGGAGGAGGAGCTGTTATTGAATAAAATAACTCAGTATCACATTTTCTTCTCAGACAAACTCAAGCAGTCAACATCTAATCTGCAGACACCTTTGATCGTAGCTGCTGCTTCAGTCTTTGATGGGAGGTCTGGCTGAGGAACCACCTTCACAATGCCATGTTTGATCCATTCCATCACGCTGTGAGAGAAACAGGTGATATAGTACACACACACACGCACGCACGCACGCACGCACGCACGCACGCACGCACGCACGCACGCACGCACACACACACACACACACACACTTGCTGACTGACCTTGCAGGGGGCGTTTTGTCGGCCTGATCATCTTTCAGAGGAACTTCAGATTCTTAAAGTGAGAAACAGGAATCAGGAGAGCAATTAAATATTTGTAATGTTTCTGCATGTAGGTTCTAATCTGTTCTCACCTGGTGGAGCTCCTGATTTGTGTACCTGAGCAAGAACAAAAATACTTTAGGGCTTCAAACAAAAACTCACTTAAACTTCAGATTCTGGTGAAACAAGACTCAAAAATCAGCTGGGTTCACATGGTAAATCACTGCATTAACCAGGTAACCTAAACTACCCAAACCTGAGATTAAAACCAAACAAATGCTGGATCAAACCTGCTTTCTAACTCCTGAAAAAAAGCCTGCAGATAGCTTTGCAGAAAACTCTCTGTGATAGAATGAAAGAATGAATGCATGAATGAATGAATGAATGAATGAATGAAACAGACCTAAATTCTACCTAAACTAATAAAGGCTGGCTTTGGTCTGACCTCATGTTCACTTTTGTCTTCCTCACTAGCATATTTTCAAGCTGCTGTTTCTGTAAATTCAGCATTTTTCAGGCTTCCTTGTTTACTTTTTCATTTTTATTCTAATTTTTTTCTTATCTTCATTTTCCATTTTACCCCATTTTTAATTATAAACTTCATTTTTTTTATTGGGTTCTTGTGAAATGCCTCATGATTTTAATATTGAGAGGCACTGTATAAAAAAATATTTTTCTCTTTCTTCTTTTTCTAAAAGAAAAACAACAACAACAGTTTTTACGTTTAAAACCTGATTTTTTTTTCTTCTTTTTGTACAAATAGAGATATTTGCCAGGAGATTCCAGCTGACTCAGGTTAGTGTTGTAGTGCTGGGTTATTGCCATTAGGGTTTGGGTCAGTAGGGTTGGGTCTTACCTGAACCTGCTGCTCCACTGCAGGTGACTCTTTGCTCTTCAGTTCAGGCTGAGGAACAACCTTCTCTAAACCCTGGGAGATCCAGGCGACCACCCCCTTCCTGTGGAGAAAAAACAGATCCCCCTTCTTCAGAATGTCAACAGACACTAGAGGGCGCCAAATGTGCAGCTAGTGCATCACTGGGCATCCTTTCTGCCATTGTGGAAAGCAGCTCACTATTCAGCATCCTGCCTGTTATAGTTGTGGAAAGCAGCTCACTATTCGGCATCCTGCCTGTTATAGTTGTGGAAAGCAGTTCACTATTTGGCACCCTGTCTGTTATCATTACGGAACAAAGCTCACTATTTGCCAGGCATTGTTACTCACTCATCATCTGGTTTACTGTTGATCATGGAGACAAAGCACAAAAGAGCATCAAACTCTGCAGATCTGTATTTTCTACACTTGTCACTTGAATTCCTGGTAGAAAATGTAGTTTAGAGATTGTCAAAACATCACCGATCAACCAGCAGAATCATCAGTTTGTTTCTGTAAAATGGACTGATCTAGTTCAGAATCCCAGACTGAAAGTTTGGTCGGATTAATTCAACAAACTGATTACTGGTTGAACAGTTTAACTCTCAGGTGTGTTTACCTGGCCTCTCCAGTTTCCTCCTGTGAGCCAACATGAGGAAAAGAAAATAGCACAATGTTCAGAAGAATACAGAAGAACTCCAGGATCATCAGCTGTTCACTGGAAAAACATCTGGATCAGAAACTCTGGTATTTTTAGGATTTTAATTAGTTTCTTACTTCTTTTAGTTTGGGCATCTTCAAAAACAATAGAGGTTAAAATCACCTGATTCTCAAACAAACTGGTTCTAATAAACCTAAACATGTTTTAATGGCTAAGTTCTAACAAAGCAGTTCTGTCAAACTGGTTCTGTCAGACATTTAAAGCAGCCCTCATAATCACGTTCTCCTCACCTTGGTGGTGGTGTTCGGCCGGGTTAGGTTGGCTGGTACTGCAGGCTGAGGAAGAGCGCTGCTGATCCATGTCAGCACACCTGGACTGATCATAGAGAAGATGAAAACCTGAGTTCCTGGTTAGGAATTGGACCCGAGGCAGGTTTATTAAAACGCTGCTTTTGTTCGAGATGCTAGGAGGAAAGATTCTTGTTCTGATCCATCATCAGTTTGAGTTAACTGGACCGGGATGCCAGAACTCACCTGTTTCCTGCAGCAGTCTGCTCATCTGCTTTTGCTTTCTCTGCTCTCACAGCTGTCAATCAGATCAAAGAACCAGTTCAGCGTTTAGACCAGAAATGATCTTAACTGGGTCAGAACATCTGTAACATCTCAGTGATCTCACCATCACGTCGGCACTGGTCCTCAAACGTCACCTTCTTTTCCTGTTCCAACAGAACCCAAAAATGTTGTTACTTAAAGGGGAATGTGTGAATAAAGAATGGATTTTCTATAAAGCAAATTGTTTGCATTGAGAAGAGCAAATCCATTATTATTACTATTAAAGGGGACATATTATGAACAACTCATTTAATGCATCCTTCTGTGCAGCCATGTGGGTCTGTGCTGCCTCTATAAACACTCCAAACATTTAAAAATGTAAAAACTCCATCAGAGTGATGATCGATCCTTTCCAAAGGAAAAAAAAAAACGTATCGATAAAGACAATAAAAGTAGGGAAACAGAAAATTTTGTTTTTGTTTAAACTGAAAGAAAGTTGTCCACTTATTACAGTGGCTTACATTTATAGGGAGTGGAGCTGCAGCAGGGGGCGGGGCAACAGCTGCTGTTTTTCCCTCCTTCTGATCCTCTGGGTTTTTGGATGGAGGCTCCGGAAGCTGAGGAACGACTTTAACCACCCAACCCAACATGATTCCTGAAAACCAGAACAGAGTGGAGTCAACAGCCCGAACAGTTCCACCCAGACTAACGGGCCGGAGCAGGACCAGGCTCAGAACCGTAGCTATTCTCAGTATGCTGATGATGTTGAACAGGTTGATCATCTGATGCTGTTTTTCTGAATTAAACCAGACTCTGTTTTTGGGTTTTCAGCTTGTTCATCTGAAAAGTCACATGCTCAGTTTTTAAATCAAGTTGAGTTATATATATGTTTTAATCTTCTGTCATTTTATTGCATTCATCTTTTTTCTTGGCGTATTTATTTTCATTGTGTTGATTGTTTTTGCTGTGCAGCACTTTGGTCAAGTAGTTTTAAAAGTTTGGGTTTCACTCTGGTGATTTTGATTCTCCAAAGATACTTTTGCCTTCATCACTAATAAACACAGAGGAAGTTGTTTTCGTCCCACTCAAGAAGGAAGAGAAAACTCAACGGAACCACAGTTGATCGGGTCACAAAAAGGTTCTGGTCTCATGTTTTAAACTAGAGGTGAAGAATGGTGACCCAATTGGTCTGATGGAGGCGTCAGCAGGACCTCTCACCCACATTCCTCTACAACTGTTGCAGATTAAAATTCAGTTGAAGAAAACATGATGGAGAATGAGTCACATTAGTTTGTGATCCCCAACTCACTTCTTTCAGGTTTTCATATTATTGATCTGATTGTTTTTGACTTCAAATGAGATTTTGACTTTATTTGCTTCGATATGAAATGTTTCTTCTTATGTCTGAAGCTCCTTTTTACAGATTTATTATGTGAGATTTTCTTCAGACTGACTTCATCCCCTAGTATCTTTGATATCAGAGTTCAGAGATTTAAAGTATCAGATGAAGAAACCGAAACCCGAGTTTGGGCCAATCCCCACCTTTATGTTTTGTTCTTAGTGGTGCTCTGACTGGGTCCAGCAGAGTGTCAGACCCAATCAGAGCTGACAACTCATGACCCTAATCCTCCCCAGGAGGCCACTGCACTAACACAAACACTTCACTTTCACTGACAGCTGCCGTTGAAGGACTCACTGGGTTCTGTGGTTTTACTGGTTTGGATATAAGATGTGAAGTCAAACTGGATACATATATAACCAGCTGGTAGGATGGAGACAGAACATATCATAGTAGATCTGTAAACAGGGACCTGGGTTACCAGGGCTCTAAGGAGTCTGTTAGCAAACAACCAGTTAATCCTTTCTAAGCTAGCTCACCTGGAGACTCGTAACAGGTTTAGGAACCAGCTAGTCATTCAGGAGAGGCACTGGACTTGGACAAGGCCCACTTAGCTTCTGCTAATGACAGCTGGGTAATCCAGTACCGACCCACATACAGCTAGCACCACTGGTTTTACACAGAATGATTGATCTGCCCAGGAGATACCCTTACTGCAGCCAGGGTTTGTTTCAGTAAACATCTACGACCTGAAGACAATGTTCTCCTGTTCTCGGAGAAGATCCAGAATCTTCAGTTAAAAGTGATGCTTCCATAGCTGTTTTAAACCCTGTGCAGTTCCTTCAGGACACAAAAACCATGAATGTTATTTTTTTGGTGAAACACGTTTGCACCTTATTTGCCATGTTTTGTTTTTCAGTCATTATTTAGCTGAACTTTAAACCTTCAGGCTTCTTCAACATCAACCAAACCAAACCCTAAACTTCCTGTTTTGACCCTTTGAGCTGTAACCATGAAACATGAATAATGATAGATGCTCCCAGCCCAAGGTCTCAGACACAAAACCACCAGCAAACCCTAGAACATTAACCAGCTGATTGTGCTGAAGTGTCTCCAGGTTAACTATAGGGGCAGTGTGAAGGATGTCTAATGTCAAGATAGAGGGTCTAGCTCTGGTGCCTAGGGGAGTCTAGTGGTTAGGGATTCTAAGTCCAGTGGTCATGGGGTTTAGATCTAGAGGTTGTGCTCTAGGTTGGTTAGGTGGTCTAGGTCTAGTTGTGAAGAGCTCTCGGTCTAGTGGATTGGTCTCCTGCCTTACCTGAACTATTCAGGCAGAGTCCAGCAGCATTCCACAAATCAGCAGTAAAGAAGTCCTGCGGGGATCTGAGCGCTGTGAGACGATTACTACAGTGACAGGATTACAGAACGCTGAGGGACAACCTGGACAGAGTAGACGCTATCAGGGGCTGGAAAATGGATGAAAAGTTTTACCATCTGAACTTGGACCTTCAGAGGATAGAAAATCTAAGACAACTTGGACTCCTGTTTGAGCCCTCAGCCGCAGCTTAAAGCTGTTAATGTCCCCCTGATGAGGATTAAGTCCTAACAAGGTTAAGTCTAGTGTCAGCAGAATGCAGGATTGTAGCTCAGGTGCTTCAGTGAGATCTCCTCAGGGCAGACTCCAGATCAGCCTGAAGGACTCTGCTCATGCTTCATCCATCTTTGGCTGTGAAAGGCTCACTCACCCACCCATAGTGTTCCAAACCACTATGGAGCTGATAGGGGACAGCCTTGTATTTCACATTTCCAGTAGCACCAGAGCACAGAGGGATTTTCAGTCATAACTCAAGGTAGGATTCACCTGGATAAATGTCACCTGGACCTGAGGTGGTGGATGCTGTTATTCAGTAGTCTCCATAACACTGAGCTGATAGTCAACTGGATTCAAGTGTTTGATGATCTGCTGCCCTCCTGTGGATGGTCTGTAAACTGTAACATAACGACTAGTTTCTGTTACCATGGGAACGCAGATAGCTAACAGTACTCTGGGTTACAGCTGTGGTTGACGTTTCAGCATGAGAGAAACTTGACAATGACTCAAGTTTTTCAAAAATCAAAAACACCTGAAGATGATCTCTGAAGGTAACATCAGTCAGTCCAGTTCATATCAGAACATCTGGTTTCAAACTTCCACAGCTGGGGTTAGAATGTTCTATGTTTGTTGATGCTGAATCACATCTGTGTACTTTCTCATCATGCTTGTGTCTTCATGGAAACAACCCACTGAGGAGCTCCAGCTGGGGCTGGGACACATGTTGCCATGGGAACATGCTCCTGAATGGGCCATTTAAAAAAATGACTTCTGTCACACTCAGTGAGGTCATTTGCTGCTGTTACTCCCCTGAAGCTGAGAAACCAGGTGGGGCTCATTCACCTGATACCCTAAAGACGTCCATAAATGTTCTTGCCTCCAGCGCCATGTGATCACTCACTCATTAACATCAGAAAACAACACCAAAGAACCCAAAACGCTAACCCACAGCCCAACACCAGATCAAGTCTGTTTAGGGTGGAAAGTGGAGTTTTCCTGATGAGCAGCTCATCGAACATCAGAGCTGATTTAGGATCAGACAGAAACGTGATAGGATCAGAGATCATCTTACCAGAACCAGTCAGAAACTTTGTGTGTTTGTAGGCCTGAGGTTCTGCTCAGATTCCGATTTCCTGAGTTTTATTTAACAGGCTGCAGATTCTTGAATCAGCCAATCAGAGAGCAGAGTTTCCTCTAAAGCAGGCGTGGCCATCCGAACTTCACTATGGAATTTCTGTCCCTCCTGGACCTGATGTGGAAAAGTCCAGTGACTCATTCTGTGTGTGTGTGTGTGTGTGTGTGTGTGTGTGTGTGTGTGTGTGTGTGTGTGTGTGTGTGTGTGTGTGTGAGTCAGCTGGACTATAAACACCACTCCCTGTTGAGAGTTCTGGATCAGAACTGCCCGCTGCTGTCTGAAGGTAAGTTCTCTAGGTTCTCCTCAGGGTTCTGATGTTGGTTCTGCTCTGTCTGAACCAGACTTTTAGAACTTTAACATCCAGGATTAGAAACAGGAAGAACTTTTTATTTCCACTTGGTAAATATTTGAAATTTTTGGTAACATTTAACAATAAGGGTCCCTTTATTACAGCTAATTAGTGCATTATTAAGCATTAATAAACTATTACATAAAGTATTAACAACTGCTTAATCATATTATGGCCCTTTGTCCTAACCTTAAGGACAATTAATAGTTAACAATACTGGAAACGTTAATAAAGGGACCCTTTGTTTATTAATGTTTATTAATGCACTAAGTAATGTTAATAAAGGGACCCTTTGTTTATTAATGTTTATTAATGCACTAAGTAATGTTAATAAAGGGACCCTTATTGTATTGTAAAGTGTTAACTTTTGTTTTTACTAACAATCGACCTTTACAGCCATCCTTCAAAATAAGAGTCTGACCATATAAATATGAAAGCTGAGAGTTTATTTAGGGATGACAACACTTGTCATCATTTGATTTTCATCTTCATGTATAATCTGTTTTTTATTTATTGTGAAAAAATTTCAGAAAATCATTAAAATAAACTAAAAGTCAAAAAACATCCCAAATTTTGGACTTTTCATCATGTTTGACTGAAACTTTTACATAAGTCAGTTGCATTGAAAGCTTTATTCTGTCAATCAACTGATGACTGGTGACACAACTATTACATAAAAAGGTTTGGGTAGATAAAGGATGAAAAGACCATCTATCATTTGGCTGTGTTTGCATTCATTTATATACGTTTCGGATGAGCAGCATGAATTCAAAATGTGGAACAGCCCTTTAAAACTGCAGCACATTGCGGGCGGGTTCTGGTGGGACTGAAACCAGGCTCTGGGTCTCTTGGTTCTGAAAACCTCCCACTCATCCTGCTGGAATTTCTGAGTTGGTCAAAGGTTTTTCCTTCATGCAGAGTTCCTCATTCCTGCAGGCCCATTTGGATGAGAACCCACTTTTCTTATCTGCAGGCACACCCTCTGACACATCCTGCCAATAAATCAAACGCCCCAGGTATCCACTCATCTGGACTCTGAACTCTCATCTGTTTCTATAGGTTCTGAGGTGAAAACCCACCTTCAGAATAAAAGCTGTTTGTTTTTTACTTTCTGGCTTAATTAAAAAGTTCTGCCTTACAACATAAACAAAAGCAGTTCAGATAAAATCCAGGTGTTTGAGTTTGTAGAATCTGGAAGCAGAGATTGTTCATTAGTATCTATGGAACCTAACTGTGAGATGTTTTTCAGGTCAGTCCATCATGGCGCTGGTGTCGGAGTTTCTTGGTCAGCTGACGCTGTCGTACAGTGGGGTGAGTTCTGTTTCCAGGTCGGTCAAAACAAAAAGCCTCATTAGCCAGACTCTGAGAGTTTATTGATGTGCTTCAGGTTTCGTTTGTTTCTGATCAGATGCTCTTTATCTGACTTAACTCCTTAAACCCTGAAACACCAATATAATAATAATGCACATTTGTACTGCTTTTATCCAAGTCAGGGGACTCCAAAGTGCTTTACAGTATAATCATTCACACACTCATTCATACACTGGTGGTGATGAGCTCCTCCGTAGCCACAGCTGCCCTGGAGCTCACTGACGTGAGGCTACCAAACCAGTTCCTCTAACCACCACCAGCAGGCAAGGGGGCTGGAGTGTCTTACCTAACGACACAATGACTGACACAGACAGAGCCTGGGTTTGAACCAGCAACCTACCAGTTACAGGGTGTACTTCTAACCTATTAAAGTCTAATGTTAATCTAACAGCTGTATAATGACTAGTCTTATTGTATTGCATAATCATATAACAATATAATAGCCATAAAGAAATAAAATTGGCCCTTTTCACCTGTAGATCCTCCACCAGAGGGCAGTAGGCGTGTAGATAACACTTTACAATTAGGGTCCCTTTATTAACGTTACCATTATTGTTAGTTATTATGATTAATGCTTAATAATGCACTAAATAACATTAATAAAGGGACCCTTATTGTAAAGTGCTACGGACATGTATAAGACTGGATGATGCAGGTTGGATTTACCTGCTGTTTCTTTAACCTGCTGATGATTTCGATCCAGAGTAAAGCATTTTTCCTCTTCCTGTTTTTATGACGTGAATCTCTAAAGCAAACTTTTACTGCTGTCATAAAGCAGATAAAGACGGGTGTTTCTCTGTCCATGGTTCATTGTATCAGGACCGATTAAGCCCGGTCGATGGATCTTCTGCAGACTTTGAGCTCCAGTTTCAGACAGGGTGTGTTAGGCATGGGCAGGGTATGTTTAGGGTTTATAGTGAATAAATCCAGCTGTTCGCTGAGCCAGGAACCTTTACAGAACTCCAACACTTTCAAAGTCACTATTTGCAGTTCCATAAAGCTACGGTCCTGCAAAACGGATCAAAAACATCCAGTGACCTGACTTGTCATCAAGGATTAAAGACATCCTCCTGCCTTCATCTAAACCTATTAGGGAAAATCTGATCCTAACCTTCACAAGAAGTTTTAAAATCATGTTTATGGTTAAACTTTATAGGAACCTTCAGACCTCAGTTTTTACAGCTCATCCTGTTTGTTTCTCTACATTTTTGTCCTCTATGGCCACCGTAGCCAGTCCTCTAACAGGTTTCTGTGTTCTGCAGGAGGAGGAGCCTAAATACCCCACAGTAGTGCCAGTAAGAGACTTTGACCCGCTCAGAGATGCTGCCAGAATCGATACCGCCATCAAAACAAAAGGTGAGTTGTCCAAGTAACCCCCCCCTCCACACTGTCCCCCCCACTAAGCCTGATTTAACTAATCATAAATTAATAGTTAATACCATAAAATATTAAAGGGCGATGGTGGCTGAGGAGTTAAGTGGCCGCCTTTCAATCAGAAGGTCGCAAGTTCGCAACCCACTCGTCTGTCGCTGTCGTTGTGTCCTTGGGAAAGACACTTAACCCGCCTTACCTGCTGGTGGTGGTCGGAGGAACCGGCGGCGCCAGTGTTCGTCAGCCTCACCTCCATCAGTGCACCCCAGGGCAGCTGTAGCTACAATGTAGCTCATCACACCACCAGCGTGTGAATGTGTGTCTGAATGGGTGGATGACTGATTGTGTTGTGAAGCGCCTTGGGGGGTTGTAGAACCCTAAGAAGGCGCTATATGCAAATACAAATACAGGCCATAAAATATTAAAACAACTCATTGAAGTCACCTGGTTCAGCTGTCAGTGGACCTGAGAAATTAAAACACGTAATAAAACCAGAACCAGACAGCTCAGTACAGGTCGCTATGATGACATCATCCCAGCTGTTCCAGTCAGATCATGAACACCGTACAGAACCAGATTTGGACCGGTGTGATTCTGGACCCACCCTGGTTGTGTTTTGTTGTTCCAGGTGTAGATGAACAGACCGTCATCGACATCTTGACACGCCGAAGTGCCCAGCAGCGCCAAGAAATCGCCTTTGAGTTTGAACGAGTCGCTAAAAAGGTTCTTAAAGTTTTCTTCTCTATTAGAATTATTTTTAGAATCCTTCAACATTCAGAACCAACCCAGTCCAGATGAACCCTGAGTTCTGAGAAGATCAGTTAGAACCTGGTTCTCCTTGTTGTTTAATCACAGACTTCCCACAGACCCCCTCAGAACCTGACGCCCCAGACCCCCCACCAAGATCCTTCTATGACCCTCCCATGGCCCCTCCCCCAAGACCCTTTGACCCCTTCAGATCCTCTAACTCCTGTCGGACTCTCCTAGGACCACCCTAAGATCCTATAACCCCCCCTCGGACCTTCTGCCGCTCCCCAGACCATTCTAAGTACCTTCTAGGACTACCCTCAGACTTTTTGACCCCACTTGACCCTTCTAAGACCTTCATCTGATCCCCCCAGACCCTGTGACCCCAGCCCAGACCCCGTAACCTCACCAAAGACCCCGGCCCATGACCCTGGTGTTTTTTAAACCCTTTATTCTGCTGACTTGCTGCAGCTTTGACTCAGAACCAGAACCAGCAGGTTTTAGGGTCTACTCGGTGATGTTTCTGATTACTGAGGGATTCTGATTTTTGATAAATAACATTTGTAAATGAGGTTTCACGAGTAGATCGTTCAGGTTTTTGATCTTGTTGGACTCTGGGTTCATTCAGTGGGCGGTCCTGGTGCAACAAGACCTTTGACATCATAATTAGACTTCTATCCTGACAGGTCTGCAGCTCATGAACATGTTTTCATCTGGATTCTTTTAGGATCTGATTTCTGCCCTAAAGGGGGCACTTTCTGGATCTCTGGAGTCTCTCGTATTGGGTCTGATGAAGACCACTGCCCAGTATGACGCCTCTGAGCTCAAAGCCTCTATGAAGGTCAGTCTCAAGTCTGCAGGGATGCGGGTTTACCTCAGACCTGCAGTCCTGGTGTTGATAAAGGGCTCTAAAGCTTGGGGAAGGTTTCTACAGGTCTGGGTCTGCTGGATAATGATGTGGACATAATTTCTGTAAAAATGTACAGTTGGGCCAAAACCAGATTCAAGAATAAAACCTGAATGAGTGGTTGTTTAAAAATCAGCTAATGAGCTCATCATCCGCCAGTGTCAGCAGAACTCAAAGATGTGCTAAAGCAGGACTGACCTGGTTTCAGGGGCTGGGAACTGATGAGGAGACCCTCATAGAGCTGGTCTGCTCCAGGAACGACGACGAAATGACGGAGATCAAGAAGGTTTACAGAGAAAGTGAGTTCCAGACATGAATTCTTCCTTCTGTAAATAATAACTGAGCCTGAGAACAGGGTCTCCTGCTGGTCTCCCCAAAAGCAGCTGGTGTGAGACAATCACTTAAACTGAGAAGAGTTTTATTGTTTATTATTGACGTGATACACATCATCATAAAAACATCATACAGTTTAAATCGACTCCAATCTGTGTCTAATCTCTAATAATCTGTTCCTATAGTGTTTAAAAAGGAGCTGGACAAAGACATTGCTGGAGACACCTCTGGAGACTTTGCCAAACTGTTGCTGGCTCTGGTCCAGGTACCATCAGAACCTGTGTGACTAATGTTTAGGAGATGATCTGTCTTTTGTGGACATGAAGGAACCAGAGAAGACCCAGATTATTTAAACCTGGATGTCTCATGTCTGCAGACAAAAAGGGACGAACCATCCAATGTTGTGGACTATCAGAAGATTGATGACGATGCCAGAGTGAGTCGGAACATATCGTTTCTCTTAGTGATTTAAATGTAGTAGCAGTAGTAGTAGTAGCAGTAGTAACAGCAGTAGTAGCAGTAGCAGTAGTAGTAGTAGTAGTAACAGCAGTAGTAGCAGTAGCAGTAGTAGTAACAGCAGTAGTAGCAGTAGCAGTAGTAGTAGTAGCAGTAGTAGTAGTAGTAGTAACAGCAGTAGTAGCAGTAGCAGTAGTAGTAGTAGTAACAGCAGTAGTAGCAGTAGCAGTAGTAGTAGTAGTAACAGCAGTAGTAGCAGTAGCAGTAGTAGTAGTAGCAGTAGTAGTAGTAACAGCAGTAGTAGCGGTAGCAGTAGTAGTAGTAGTAACAGCAGTAGTAGCAGTAGCAGTAGTAGTAGTAACAGCAGTAGTAGCAGTAGCAGTAGTAGTAGTAGCAGTAGTAGTAGTAACAGCAGTAGTAGCAGTAGCAGTAGTAGTAACAGCAGTAGTAGCAGTAGCAGTAGTAGTAACAGCAGTAGTAGCAGTAGCAGTAGCAGTAGTAGCAGTAGTAGTAGTAACAGCAGTAGTAGCAGTAGCAGTAGCAGTAGTAGTAGTAGTAACAGCAGTAGTAGCAGTAGCAGTAGCAGTAGTAATAGCAGTAGTAGCAGTAGCAGTAGTAGTAGTAACAGCAGTAGTAGCAGTAGCAGTAGTAGTAGTAGTAACAGCAGTAGTAGCAGTAGTAGTAGTAGCAGTAGTAGTAGTAACAGCAGTAGTAGCAGTAGCAGTAGTAGTAGTAACAGCAGCAGTAGCAGTAGTAGTAGTAGCAGTAGTAACAGCAGTAGTAGCAGTAGCAGTAGTAGTAGTAGTAACAGCAGTAGTAGCAGTAGCAGTAGTAGTAATAGCAGTAGTAGTAGTAACAGCAGTAGTAGCAGTAGCAGTAGTAGTAGTAGTAACAGCAGTAGTAGCAGTAGCAGTAGTAGTAGTAGTAGCAGTAGTAGTAGTAACAGCAGTAGTAGCAGTAGCAGTAGCAGTAGTAGTAGTAGTAGTAACAGCAGTAGTAGCAGTAGCAGTAGTAGTAGTAGTAGTAACAGGTAACAGCAGTAGTAGCAGTAGCAGTAGTAGTAGTAGTAGTAACAGCAGTAGTAGCAGTAGCAGTAGTAGTAGTAACAGCAGTAGTAGCAGTAGCAGTAGTAGTAGTAGTAGTAGTAACAGCAGTAGTAGCAGTAGCAGTAGTAGTAGTAGTAGTAACAGCAGTAGTAGCAGTAGCAGTAGTAGTAGTAGTAGTAGTAGTAACAGCAGTAGTAGCAGTAGTAGTAGTAGTAGTAACAGCAGTAGTAGCAGTAGTAATCCTGACACTCAGTGAAATATGCTTCTGGTTTTCAGTCTCTGTATGAAGCTGGAGTCAAGAGGAAGGGAACTGATGTGGTCACCTGGATCTCCATCATGTCTCAGAGGAGCATCCCTCACTTGCAGAAAGGTGAGAAACATCATTTAAGGGTCCAGAGTATCTGATCCAGAACCCACTTCTGGACCCACATACTGTGGTCTTGGCTGGAAAAGGAGGAGGAGGAAGAGGAGACCTGGCTGGTTGGATAAAGGTTTTCTGAAACTTACTGAAGGACTTGTAATAAGGCGGGGCCCCTGTGTCCTGTCTGACTGCTTTTATTTTTTTCTGATGGGCCCACCAGCAGTCCTCAGCTCAGACCCTGACCCCATCACCCCCCCCCCCCCCCTGTGATTGGCTCGTGTGAGGTCATGTGGTTTCTCCACAGGTGTTTAACATCTGTTGTGTTTCAGTGTTTGAGCGCTATAAGAGCTACAGTCCATACGATATGAAGGAGAGCATCAGGAAGGAGGTGAAGGGAGACCTGGAGAAGTCATTCCTCACTCTGGGTACGTCCAACAACTCCGGCAGATCCTTGCCACCACTCTCCTTGCTAAACTCCTCATAGATGAGACAATCTAGGCAGCAGCAGTCAGGCACACCAGGGTCGTTGCTTCACACGTGCAACAGCAGGTAGCTCATTCATTTTAGACAGCTTAGAGGTAGTTCTCACATGACTGGCTGCTTTTTAAAACAGTCCAACCCACAGCGATCGACTAAAGGGTAATTCCACTAAATCATCGCCATCTGCAGGTTAAGACCTAAAACACTGAGATGGTTCAGACCTGGTCTAGATCATCTGAGAAACATTTTTGTATTTGAAAAACATCGAGAAGTGTCTCAGTAACAAAAGTTTTGTTTGATTAAAGTCCAACCCGTGGTTCCATTATTTAGATATTTTTGCAGCAATTATCTGAGTATTTCAGTATTAATGTTTCGTGTCATAGTTTCATTTTTATTTAAATACAGATATTTATATTTTCTTTATTTTCTAACCTGGTTTATTGTGTGTTGAAGCTGAATGTTTAGATAAAATCATTAAAGCAAAGACTGTTAGCTGTTAGTGCCACCTAGTGGCAAGTTTGAAAAACATGAGTGACTTATTGGTTTAATGCATTTGTTTCTGCTGGCTTTGTGTTTTTGGTCTAATAAGTTTAGTTTATAAAACCAGTTCAGTTGCAATCAGGTCCAGGGTTAGAGTTTTAGGGCTAACCCTAACCCACCAACTGTTTCTGTTAAATGAAATTCAGAATCTAAAACATCTAAATCTAAAAAAGGACACACAAGACTCTTTAGTGTCTTTTGTAAAACAAACAAGCTCATTCTTCCTCCTCGTTCTGATTTTCTGTCTGTTTTCTTGACAGTGGAGTGCTTTGAAAACAGGCAGCTGTATTTCGCCAACAGACTGTATGAAGCCATGAAGGTAAGACCTGAACTCACCTGGTCA
Organism: Aphyosemion australe; assembly: GCA_006937985.1. NCBI lineage: Eukaryota > Metazoa > Chordata > Actinopteri > Cyprinodontiformes > Nothobranchiidae > Aphyosemion > Aphyosemion australe. Next base: position 1,793,181 of record SSNS01000111.1, read on the forward strand.
GGTGTTGCATTTGCAGATGTTTCAGATGATGAGACATTTGTTGTGTTTGTGTCAGAGTAAAGGAGCCAAGGAAAAGGTGGTGACTCGCATCATGGTGTCTCGCTGTGAAGTGGACCTCATGAAGATCAGGACAGAGTTCAAGAGACAATACAAGAAGTCACTTTATCAGACCATCGCTGTGAGTCAGTGAACGCACCACGAATAGACCCAGAAACAGAGAAACTAACAAATTGTGGTTCTGATCTTCATCCTGCCAGTTTAGTTATAAAACACCAGTTTAAAGCCATCCCTAAGACTGTCTAAACAACAACAACCAGTCCAGCTCAGACGGGTCCTGATTTAAAGTTTAAATAATTTTTACAAGTACCATATCAGTTTATTTGTTCGGCGCATTTAAACAGCATGAGAGCTGAACAAAGCGCCTTACAGTTGAAAAACAAGCAGAAATAAACAATTGCAATAGCATGATACCCAAACAAGCAATAAAAGGCAGAAAACAGACACTGTCAGCAATTCAATAAAAAATGGTAAAATCAACCATAGGACTAATAAAAGCAGTAAAAAAATATTTTAAAAACTAGCGCTCCAAAGATGGGAACAGTCCTGACAATAAAAACTACATCTCAAAACAATAAAACCAAACGTAAAAGAGGTCATTATCCAAAGGCCAAATCATAAAAATGAGTCTTCAGTCTAGACTTAAAGACAGAGACCGTTGAGGACTCTCGTACGGTGAGAGCGAGAGCATTCCAAAAATGAGGAGCAGCATACACAAAAGCCCGCTCTCCTCTTGTCTTATACAGAGTAGTAAGCGGTCAGCTGATGTCAAGGACCACGCCAGCACATAGGGTGTAAGGAGCTCTGACAGATAAGGTGGTGCTAGGCCATTTAATGCCTTGTAGGCGAATAATAAAATCTTAGAATGAATCCTGAAAGTCACTGGCAGCCAGTGTAGATGTACCAAAACCGGGGTAATGTGACAGCGTCTATTTGTGTTGGTTAGAAACCTAGCTGCTGCATTTTGCACAGTCTGCAGCCGGTTCAGCGCTGAAACAGGAGCACCAATGAGTAGTGAGTTTGCATAGTCCAGGCGAGAAGTAATAAAAGCGTGTATCACAGTTTCCAAATGAGGACGTTTCAGTACAGGTTTTAGACGCATGAGGCGGCGCAGTTGGAAAAAACATGATTTAACAACTGCATTTACCTGCGGTACCATTGAAAATCCTGCATCTAATTTTACACCGAGGCTAGTGACACACTTCTGGAGTTCACTACACGGAAGACTAAGGGTAGATGTTACAAGAGAGGGGGTTGTTGGCTCAAAGAGTACTGACTCTGTCTTTCCAGCATTTAAGCATAAGAGGTTTGCAGCCAACCACTCTTTCACCTCTGAAAGACATTTTAAAACCAAAGAGCCTGCGTAATTAATAAAGTAAGTAATAAAAAATATACCAAACTCATCTGAGTCAGACATCACATTCCCTTTTTGTTTATTCATACATTTATTGTAAATAAACATTTTCTAGATGAGAATAATCAGATCGTTCTGCATTTAAACAACAACCGAAAACAAAAACCGCATGCAGTCCCACTACCAGGACCCCTGGGGTCACTGCCCTAAACAACATTCAGACAAAATAATCATAAACTAATCATTCATTTTTGCTCCATCCAAAACACAAATGAAAACAATATTATTATTTTTGATTATTTGTTTAAGTTATACCACATAATAATAATAATAATAATAATAATAATAATAATAATAATAATAATAATAATAATAATAATAATAATGATAATAATAATAATAATAATAATAATAATAATAATAATAATAATAATAAATGTTTCAGGAACACACCAAAGGAGACTACCAGAAGGCGCTGCTTGGTCTCTGCGGAGGAGACGACTGAAAGGCTGGACTCTTTTTCCCAACATGCAGTGGGGTGGAACTGGTCGCACGCTGTCACATGACCATGTGTCAGGACCATGTGACCTTGTCATTTCTGTGATTTGTTTCTCTAATAAACTACTAAAAGCTTCTGAGTTGTTGTGTAGTTCCTGACCAGCAGGGGGCAGCAGAGCCTTGTTAGTCTTAGACCAAATCAGGAGTGATGGCCTGTCCAAGGCACCCCCACTGGAGACAAACACCAGCGGCCGTGACCATGCTGAGGAGCAAGATGCTCAGAGAATGACTGGATGGAGATTCAGTAGGAAGAAATGGAATAGAAGATGAGAATTGGCAGGCAAAGATGAATAGTGTGAATGTTTTGTTTCTAACGTCAATCGGTACCGTTCTCGAGGTTTCAAACTGCCAAAAGATTGAAACTTTAAGTTTGTCCTTCTGTAAAATGTTCGTGTAACTCAGCAGAAACAACGGTCTGAACCGCCTTAAGAGGCAGTTTTTGTGAGTGCAAAAACAAACCAGGACATGAGGACCAGGGCCCTCATCATTCATCAACCATGCTTACGCACAGATCTGTGTGTTTCTCGTGCGTTGGAAAAATTTTACACACTGTGTGGTAATCACAATTTTGTACTTGTGCATAGAAATGTTCCTAAATCAGACAACAAATATTTTCAAACAAGGACAAATCTAACTCCAAACAGAACATGCACTGGAACTCCTTAAATATAAACTGTAAATGACAACAGAATGGAACATTCAGTTCGTATCTCTACGTTTTTTACGTATTCAGTTTTATGTTGAACCATTTTTTCTTTATTTCTGACAAGGACCTCTCCTCTTTCCAGACCACGTTTACAACCTCTGCCACCTTCTCCGACAACCAGTACCTCGATCTCTGTCACTGAAGACCAAATATGGTTAATCGAGGGCGTTTCTGCATGCAAATGACTGTAAACGACCACGAGCACCTGGGTAGTCTCCTGGGTATTCTACATTTCATTCACAGGAAGGAATTTAGGGTAGTTCCTATGAATGTTTGATAAACGAGGGCCCTGGCGTAAAAACTAGTTGGAGTCAAAGGTTTCTCCTAACAGAAATACCTAGACGTCAAAGATGCTTAAAGCTGGGGTCAAAGTTCATATTTCCTCTAAATATAAATAAAACAAAATAAGCACAAATAAATCAGATTCTAGGAATCAGACTAAATAAAACAGAGAACACCTGAGAGAAGTAAAGATTCAGGAACCTTCTCTAAAAACCTTTGTTCATTCATTCTGAACCACAGCCCTCACCAGGGTCTCTGTGAACTGGTGCGGGGCTACACCTGCCAGTAAAACTATCAGGTTGCTTTAAAGACAAGATGAGACTCATCTGTTCAGATGCAAGATTCTGATTGCTTCGTCATCTGGTGCTCCACATGCTTCACCTGCACAGAGCTGCCTCAGAAGTCCCATTTTTTGGATTCATTAATTCATCCGGAGATTACCTGATCAGTTGATACCCGTCACACTAACATCACTAACGGGGACTTTTTAAACAAATTTAAGACACCTAATTTCAGAAACTAAACACTGTGTGTTTCTAGAGGTGGTAGGGACCCACATGGCAGCACAAAAGATGAAAACAGTGAGTTTCGTATAATATTTCCCCTTTTAAAGCTCTGGCAGTGGGAAAACTGGAAAGCAAAGAGATGAAAGCACAGATGTTATAAACACTGGAGGTAAAGGCTGTGTCCTAAATGCACTCTAAAGGTGGAGTTCTAGTTTTCAGGCTACGCTGAGCTCTAAATCCTGACTGAAACTCCTCTAACAGATTATTTCTGTCTAAGGATTCACACACAGCTGCTCTTTCAGGAATGGTAGAGATAACAAAGAAGCTGGATTTCTAGTAGCGGGAGCTCCTGGATCAGGGTCAGGTTGCTATGGTAAAGGTTTGATTCCTGCAACTTTAGAGTCTGAGCTACATAATCACAGACTGATCAGATCTATAATGAAGGTGTTAATTAGGGATAAACCTCCTTAAACAGTCTGGTTGGGATGCCATCCAGTGTTTCTAACTTGGCAACCCATTTCTCATTGTTCCTACTGTCTTCCAACACATTTACATCAAATCTGAGAAACTCAAACATTAAAAAAAAAAAAAAAAAAATTCTTTTCAAATTTCATTGTTTTAGAATTTTAAAACATTTTTATTTGGTTGTTGTTGCTTCTTTTTAAACATGGTGAGCCCCAGTGACACACATTCTTATTTAAATTGTGATTAAATTATTTATCAAATTTTATTATAATAAATGTATTTATTGGCTTTAACATCGATGAATTGATTAAAGAAATTAAATGTAAGGTATGTATGGGATAGTGGGGATTTTCCCTGTGGGGGGCCAGTGGGAGGCCAACAATTTTCCTGGGGGGGCACTGATCAGAACAGAACCTGTCTGACCCAAATCAGGCTCTGCTGGTTCAAAACTCGTGTGCCTGGATCCAGTAGCACTAGTGGGGAGTATAGTGTGAATGTTCTGTTTTATTTATAAAGAACTTCAGGGTTCCAAGCCCTGTGGCTAAACACACATTAGGGCTCTGCTCAACACTAAAGTAAAAACTGACAGAGTCAGAAAACAGCTCATGTTTCCTGCTGAATAGGATTTCTAAAGGTGGCGGTTTGTTGAATCATCATTAACACAAAGAAAAAGCTCGAACCAAAGAGCAACGCTGCTACTCTCTGGAACTCTGCTAAACCAAATGCTAATCAGAGGCATCTTTTAAAGTTTTATTTAAACCCGCGACTGAGCTGCACATGTTCCTCTCGCTCTGCTGTTCTTGGGGAATCAGGCCTGCTTCCTACTTTCATGTCAGTCTTGGCTCCTCCACCAAGTGTCTGACAGAGATTGAAGACTCTGGTAGCGGCAGCATTCGCCTGCAGGGCTGAGTGACGCCCGTCTCGGCTAATCGACCCTGACAAGCTCCTGATGCCAGCTCGTCATTAGAAACACCTTAAAAGAAGCTCCGACCTTTGATTCCTGCTCCTCTGCGGGTTTCCTGCCTGTCATAATGACGGTGCCGCTGACAGCTCCTCATCGCTGCCTCTTGTCATCTTTTGTGGAAAGTTTTGCAACAATTAGCATAAATGTTTTATGTCCTTGTGCCCCGCGTCGCCCTGCTGCTGCTGCTGGATCAGGATCTGTCTGAAAGGCTGAGAGCCGGAAAACAGCAAACCTTTGTAAAGTGTACTTTTCTCTCCAAGAACACACAGAGATGAAGCCAAACAGATGTTCCCTTTGTGGAAGCTTTGATCCAACATATTTGGAAGCAAAGACTGCAGAGTTTGATTATGGGGTGAAAAGACTCCCTGAATCACTTGTTCACATTATTTATTTCACAGCAACTTATTTACATTCTAGATGGAGGTTTACTGAGGAAGCTCCCTGCTGACGCTCCGAGTTGTGGGAGAAAGTCAAGAAACTTTCAGGTAACTAGTGCAGAAAACTCACAGAGCGACTTTCCTTCAGTCTCCTGGTTGTTTCTGCAGATGATCAGAGCTCCTCGTTAACAATTCTGAGAGTGCCTGCAGCCACTGCAGCAAATTAAACACATACTTACAGAGATGGCAAAGGAGGTGGAAGGGTTCTCTTCATCTGAGGAAGAACATCATTAAAATTAGAAGGAACTGAAAGGAAGCTGAAGATTCCAGCTGCCCTGCTGTTGGCTGCAGCGCCACAGGTCAGATTAATGCTGACATCATCACCCTGACTGCATGAAACATAGCCAGGACCTCATAGCTAAATAGATCACCTGTTTTACCAAACATCGCATAAAGAGTGGCAGTGCGTCAGTATTCATGTAATAGAAACCTACATGTATGTGACCGAACCCGATCAGCTCAATCCGAGACCATGGTCTTGAAACAGAAAAGGGTAGAATGCCTTCTCCAGAACAAGGACATGGTCCTGCCTCGAGTGGAGGAGTTTAAGTATCTCGGGGTCTTGTTCACGAGTGAGGGAAAGATGGAGCACGCGATCGATAAATGGATTGATGCTGTGTCTACAGTGATGCAGGCGTTGTACCGGTCTGTCGTGGTGAAGAGAGAGCTGAGCCAGAAGGTGAAGCTCTCGATTTACCGATCGATCTACGTTCCTACCCTCACCTATGGTCACGAGCTTTGGGTAGTGACCGAAAGAACAAGATCGCGGATACAAGCGGCCTAAATGAGTTTTCTCCACAGGGTGTCTGGCCTCTCCCTTAGAGATAGGGTGAGTAGCTCAGTCATCTGGGAGGAGCTTGGAGTAGATCTGCTGCTCCTTCACATGAAGAGGAGCCAGTTGAGGTGGCTCGGGCATCTGGTCAGGATGCCTCCTGGACGCCTCCCTGTGAGGTTTTCGGGGTACATCCAACCGGGAGGAGACCCAAAGGAAGACCCAGGACACGCTGGAGGGATTATGTTTCTCGGCTGGACAGGGAATGCCTTGGGATTCCCCCGGAGGAGCTGGCCCAAGTGTCTGGGGAGAAGGAGGTCTGGGCCTCTCTGCTCAGGCTGCTGCCCCCACGGGCTGACCCAGGTTAAGCGGAAAAGAATGGATGGATGGATGGATGGATGAACCAGATCAAATGATAAAACTGTAAAATCCTCCCACAGACCCAAACATGCATGTTGGGTAAACTGGGGAGTCTAAATTGTCCCGAGGTGTGAGGGAGTGTGTCCCTGTGATGGACTGGAGACCTAGGGAGTCCTCCTGATGGAGACGGACACCAGATCCCTGAGACCTTGGTGAGGATGAAATGGTTCAGATAATGAAGGGATGGTTGGGTTTTGATTTTATGTTTCATCTACAACTACATGAAAAAAACCATTTTAAATAAAGTGATGTTGAGGTGAGTAGAACCCCAAACCCGTTCTGCTTCAGACCCCATGTAACCTCGGCCCGGCTCTGTTCTATCTGTCCTCCTCCAGGCCGGTTCTGGCAGCTTATTAAAAACATCCTGAGGAGATGAAAATGGAAGGCTTTTTTTAACCTGACACTTTTTAATTTTGTTGATGAATGTGTAGCTTCAGCAGCACCGGGGATTAATGGTGGGTTCTAACAGGTTCTAACAGGTTCTTCATTACATCATCAATAAACCAAACCAGATCAGCGTTAAATCTCAGAGCATCAGCTGATCTGATCAGCTTTAAGTCCAACAACATGAGGTCCAGGTTCAAGACATTACTGTTGAACAGGGACTATGGAGGCCTATGGACCACCTTTTATCTCTGGATGAAGGAGAACCGACCCAAACTCACAGAACTGGAGGTTTGGAAGTGAAAGCTGAGTTGGTACAATCAATGTTTGAGTCTGACTCAACAACATGGTCCAAAACCGGATCCGTCTGACCTGGGTAGAGATCCTTAACCAAAACGGATCCTCATGGAGGCTTAAAATGAGTCAGATCTAACCAGACAAACCTGACCTTCTGGTAGGGTCAGAAGTACCCTCAGAGGTTAGAGATCAGGGGTTAGAGGTCAGGTGAACTCTGAGTCAGCATCCTCAGAGGTCAGAGGTGAGAGGTCAGGGGGTCAGAGGTCAGGTGCACTCTGAGTCAGTACCATTGGTCAGTACCCTCAAACATAGATATATATATCGCTAGATGCCTTAACTGGGAGTTGACAGCGTCCATACACGGCGGCCATCTTACCTCGGACAGCTTACGTTTCATTCTCAATGGTAGCAGATGGAAGGTGAGTGAACAACTTAAACAAAAACACTCTTAACTCGATGAAATATTAACGGATTTATAAGCGGGTTGCCTTATTACAAACTTTATGACACATAGGCTTGATAGGACATACTGTCACATTTTTAAATTAACGGGCTAAATCCGTCATATTTTAGAGCCACATCTCTGGCGTTTATAACAAACCAAACCGTTTGAAATTTGGTTGAAAATTGAGCAAGTTAGAGTTATTTAAATAGTACATTCACCATTGACACCAATGTTACGAAAGGGGGCAGCTGTCCGAGGTAAGATGGCCGCCGCGTAAGGACGTTCGTCCAATCGACGAACAGCGCGTGTAAGGCATCTAGTGATATATATGATATCTATGCCCTCAAAGGTCAAGGGAGAGAGGTCAGGGGTCAGAGGTCAGGTGAACTCTGAGTCAGCACCCTCAGAGGTCAGGAGTGAGAGGTCAGGGGTCAGAGGTCAGGTAAACTCTGGAGACAGACACTTCTGCAATAGAAACCAAAATCTGGCACTTTCTGTTTAATCCTCCTTCTGGGATTCAGCTTCCTGTAGATGTCCCTGCTGGACAGGAAGTGAGATCATGTGACCTGAGCTCCTTTCTGCTGTGAAAAGGAATGCAGACAGCTTTCCACTTAGTGTGTAGGTGTGTGTGTGTGTGCGTGCGTGCGTGCGTGCGCATGTGTGTGTGTGTTTAAGTGTGTGTGTGAGCAGATTAATGATCCCTATTCATTATGAGGCCAGTTGATTTTCATTTACTCTGAGCTCCAACAATTAGAGGGAGCAGCTGAGGAGGTGATGGAGGTGATTGAGGTGATGGAGGAGTGGGACATCCAGAGGTCGCCCTCCTCACCAGGTGATAAATGGGATCCTATTACACCCCCCACCCCAACCCCCTTATGACAGAGTCACTTGGCCTGGTCTCCCTATGTCTTCATGTTTGAACAAAAACAAAACCGGTTCCAGGTCTGGTTTTAGTCCAGGTGATGTCCTGCCCTCTTGTCTCAGTCTCATGTGTGTTGTCTCTTCCTGTTGTCGCTAAGATTTTTGTTGTCCTCATGTTTTGATCTTCTCATTACACCTCTGTTGTATTCGATACTCTGTCCACATCCACCATGATCATAATATCACCACCTCTTGTCAGTCTCATCCAACATGTTTATTATGTTAACTGTCCAAATTGTCCACGACATTCATCATGTCCAACATGTCCTGTGTGTCCAACGTGTTCATAATAACTATCAAGTCTAACATGTCCCTTATATCAATCATGCCAATCATCCACCTGCTGCCCTCCCATCAGATGGAAAAGAGTTGATGGTCAACTCCAAGTCAGGAGAGAGGTCCTACCTGAGGTGGAGGAGTTTACTCAGGGTCTTGTTCATAAGTGAGGGAAGGAAGGAGGGGGTGGGTCATGGACAGGTGGATCAGGGCTGAACCGTTCTGTTGTGGTGGACAACCCAAAGAACAAGATTGTCAATACAAGTGATAGAAATGAGTTTCCTCCATTGGGCGTCTGCACTCAGCCTTAGAGGCAGGAGTTGCTACTTCTCCATGTTCAGAGAGACCAGCTGAGGTGTTTCAGGCATGTCCTACCGGCAAGAGGCCCCCGGTGTCAACCCAGGACACGCTGGAGGGATTATGTCTCAATGTTGGCCAGGGAAAACCTTGGGATCCCACCGGTGGAGCTGGTGGAGGTTGGTGGGGAAGAGCTGGAGAAGCTGGAGCTGTTTCCCCCTAACCCGGTCTGAGAAGTCCAATGTGTCCAATATGTCCCATCACATCCACTATGCTGATTATGTCCATCCTTACCAAATTGTTTGCCTGTTTATTTTTTGAGCACCTGTTGTGTGTGTGTGTGTGTGTGTGTGTGTGTGTGTGTGTGTGTGTGTGTGTGTGTTTTAGGTCTTGGGCTTGACTCTAAACACATATTAGCATTAGTTAGGTAACAGAGGAGTTAGCATGCTAACGGTGGCTGGCAGCCATTGCTCTTCCTGCGGGAGACAAACACAATTACACAGAAACTCCTGACCTCTGCATATCGCCTCCATTTAAATCGTTGATGTCTCATTGAATTAGTATCACAGTGTGAAAGACAAAGCTAATGGAAATGAGCCGGAGACGGGCGCTGCTGCTGATTGGACCTGATATAATTAGAATAATATCACATCCAGCGCTAATAAGAAGGAAAGGAAATAAATAACGGGGACGTCCGTTAATAGCCGCCGCGGTAAACTGACTCCGTTTAAATCTGCCGAGGCCAGCGCTTCTTCCTGTTTACTCATGGGCCGCTGATCGTCTGAATATTGATGTGGCGGAGCGATCGGAGTGAAGGATCCTCAGCTTTTTGCTGCTGATTATTCATCTTGATAAATACATAAGGACAAAGTAAAGTGTGTCTGTTTTTCAGGCTGATGGATGGTTTCTTCTCCACTAATATTCATTTAGCTGCTGGCAGCAGCGACTCGCCTTTTCTCTTTCTCACACCTTTAATTATTTTTCCTCCTGTGGACATTATTATTTGTCATTTCTTGGAAATTACCAGGAAATTGAAGCAGCTGAGAATAATATTTACATGAAGGAACCAGGATGGTTCTGAATGTGTCTCAAGAGAAAACCAAGGGAACCAGAACAAAACTGCTTCAGGTTTTAGAAGACATTTATTCCTTTAAATCTCACATTTACAGAAAACAAAACCCACTTTTAAAAACGATTTCCTAAACTTTGAATCTTAAAATCTGTGTTTTATTAAACAAAAACATTATTGTGGCTTCTTTGGTAACAACATTATCTCAAACGTTCATCTTTAACCACCAAGTTTAAAGGTCAACTTCACTGAAAAAACATTTTTTAATGATTGTTTCTGATTATAGTCAGTTACTCTGAAGCCTAATTTATACTTCTCCACCTGCGTCGGTACGGAGACACGCAGCGCCATTGTGCGTCGACGTGAGGGCTCTTGGACGGGCTCGTGGAGGGTGACGGAGACATGCCCCCCAAAATAACTGTCCGTCGAGAGCCATGGAGAGCGCAAGCTTGTGATTGGTCAGGACGCGCTTCCTTGAAATACGTCAGCAGCACCGCCACTGCCAATCTTATATATACAGTCTTTGCTGCCGATTCAATAAATAAAGAGAGCTGAAGATATTTAGCGGCAGACACGGAGCAGAGTGAAAAACGCCTCGCAGAAAAAGTTCAAAAATATGAAAGTTTATTCACCCGTGACCGAAGGAGTAAAAAGATACACAGCGATCGTTTTATTCGTGGACGGAAATGATGAGAAACGTGGGTTTAGAGGTGCCGACCACATGACGAGGTGGAGGATAATGATGGACAAATTCGTCCGTGTTAAAAACTTTCTAAAATACATTAAAACAATGTAAACACAGTAGTAAATACACTATCAGAGACCGGATACGTGGCTGTATGGTGGCAGCATACCCCAGTAAAGTGCTACGCCATCTGCTGTCCAGGCGGGGGGTTGCTTTGGAGTGTAAACATAAAACGTCTCTGTCAACGCGTATGCGTCTCTAGCTCACGGAGACGTATAACTCAGCCTTGAGTTTTTCATGCAGGCTGAACATGAAAATATTCTCCTACACCTATCTGCTGCATTAGCTTCTGATAGAAAATAGACGGTGAAACTCTAGGATTAGAAAATCCAGACAGATCTACGTCACACTGTCACTTAACATTCATGGACTCACGACAAGGAAGGCTGTTGTTGGTTTAGCGTCCAGGAAACAGGAGAGAACGTCTCGACTAGTAGAAGCTAACTGTTAGCATTAGCATATCCACCACACAGCAGAACTCCTCCAGGCTTGTGTTATTTGTGGAGATAAAACATCAACGTTACAGAGCAGAGTCAGTGGTAGAGTTGTGTTGCTGTTAGCCAATCAGAGGAGAGATGTCCGAATATCAGGAAATAAGACTCCAAATCCTGCTGTTTTACACAAACATAGCATACGTAGACGCGATGTGGACTGGCGCTGCCTATTGGAGCTGGCGTAGCAGCGGGCCGCCATCTTGGATGGGTTCCCATTCGACCCCAGTGCATTTATTTCTACTGAAGAAGGTGCTCAGTAGACTAAAACACACATTTATTATGCTTTTTTCATAAAGTCCAAAATATAGTATGGCACAATAATTAAAATATAAATATAATTAAACAAAATTAATTAAAATATTAAATTCCAACAGGTTGGTTAGAAATGTCAATAGTAATCCTACGTAATCTGTTTTCAATAGTACACCGGTTGGTGCAACTGTAGGCTGCACAAAAAATGAGCATAGTTGCCCACCCTGTGTTTACTCCAGGTGGGTTTGGAGAGTGAGAAACCCACCCAATATTGTGGCAATGCTGTTACGCTCTCCAGCACCTGACTTCTACGTATATCTCTGCCACTTTCTCCTCCGGCTGATTTCTTCGTCCTCAAACAGGTGCACCGGCGCTTTTATCCCCCCACAGAACAACTTACAAGGCATTTATTCCTACTAGAGACCACTGCAAATGTTATGAGTAAATATGAGTAAAGTTGTTGACCTTTAAACTTTAGATCTTTACTCTGGAAGCCTTTGTTCACATGCCCACCCAGAATTTTAGACGTGTGTTATTTCATGCCTCCTGGAAAAAGGAAAAGACTTGATAAATAAATAAAATCTTGTAACTTTTTAATCAACATATTAGAAGTTAATTACAGTATTTGGCAGTCTAAGAAGATCAACACTAAAACGGCTCCCTGAGGAATGCCTAAGGACCACTGCTTCAGAGTTATTTTTTCATCTGGATCTATAATCCAAAACCAAATCTATTCAGAACCGTGTTCACAGCTGCTGTCGCTACATTATGGCTCATCCCCACCAGGGTGTGATTGTGTGAATGACCTTGGGGGTTCTGGAACTCTAGAGGTTGCTATATAAATACAGGCCATGTACCATTTAACTATGAGGATGTGATGTTTTGGCCCACCAGCTGACTGATGTCCTGCTGCAGACTTACAACATTTACTCTAAATGAAGTTTCTAAACAGCTGATCTGCTTTTATTTTGTCCTTCAAGACCCTGAGAAAGCAGGAGGCTGCTGCTGCTGTTGCTGAGGATTCCTCAGAGGCGCCTAACAAGTTTGTTAAAGTCTAAAAAGTTCATTTATGTTTACTTTCATGGGATAACACACACACACACACACACACACACACACACACACACACACACACACACACACACACACACACACACCTTGTTAAACCATTAACTTGTTTTTACATTTTGTCTCGTAAATATATCTGCCTGCAGTTTCCAATATTTGCCATGTTTCTGTAGGAATACAAACAGCGTGTCGAGACGCAGAAGAGCTTCATGAATATTTAGGAGCCGTGATATAAAGAGAGCTGTTTACAGCCCACAGACACACAGAAACAACAGGAACATTAAAGCTAGGCTCGGGGCTGTCACTCAGTTCATTACAAACACACAAAAGCAGAAACAACAAAGTTTCACTGTGATGTTCTGCTGCTTAAAGTTGCAGCCGTCACAAACTCTAACCCTAAATCTAACTAACCCTAACCTGCCCGAGACGTTTTAATCAGCAACTTTTAGTCTTTACCAGGAGATCTCCATCATCTGGCTAATCCTCTCACTACTACTATAGAACCATCATTTAATAGCAAGTAGTGGTGGCTGATGGAAAAAAAATTCTTCATTGTGCTGATGTGCTAAAAGTTTTCCCTTCACTATCCATGGAAACATTCAAGACCAGCTGCTCAATGATGAATGTAAAGTACAAGTACTTACTACTACAACATGGAAATTCAATTCAATATCCAGTTTTGAACAATAAAATCTTATAAACGAGAACAATTAATTCATTGATTGTCTCAAGCAAAATAATTTCTCACAAAAAAGCAGCAGAACTTTAGGGGCAGTCTTAGAGATCTGGGATTGTCCCACCTTTTGGGGAGCAGACAGGTTAAAGTAACACCGAGGGGTTTCCTGCTCCTCCACCCTACTGGTTGAAAGTGGAATTACAAATGTCATAAACAACCCTGCTGCAACCTGCTATAGCAGGGCTAGGGAGATCCGCTATTCAGCACGTTTTACAGGTTTCCCTGCTTCAACAAGGTTGATTCACTTGTTCAACAGCTCTGGTTTTAGCTCTTTGCTTCACCTCCAAAGACATTACTCTGTTTTACTTCCAGGCTCTGCCATGATGCCAACAGAAAAGCAAACTTCTTTTTCTTCTTCTTGTGCTTTTCATTGACGATTGGCGAACTAAAAATGCTAACTGCTAGCATCACAGCTAAAAGCTTAAAGCAGGTAAAATGCCCCTGTAGGGCACCTACCCGCTCCACAAAACTTTTAAGTTTAGTATGTGGTCAGCAGAGGGCTGCAGAGTGGTGTCAAATATGAAACTGGTCAAGTTTCTAAAGCAGCAATCAGTGAGATCAATGTTAAAGCTCTAGCTTAAAGTTTAAAAACTATTTAGTGTTATTTTAAGAGACAGGCTGTGACAGTGTGAAAAACTAACAAAAAATACTGATTACTTTTGAATTCAGAGGCAGAATGCTCAGAACTCGCGGGGGAGGATCCAATGGTAAAAATATTAAATTAATAAATCCAGATATGCATAAAATAAACAAAAATGGAGGTGTTTTTTGCTAATTTTCCATGGTAACTTAAAATGCCATGTTACAACACACCTCCCCGGAATGATGCCAGGGTCAGAGTTGGCTTAAGGGGTACACCCTTCACGTTTTTCTTTTATAAATCAGTTTGTATAAAAGTTTGTGTGGAAAGTGACTTACGCAGTTTTCAGAGCCTGATTTGTGAGTAAGTAAGCTTTATAAATGAGGCACCAGACCTTAAAACAAGCTGTTGGGATTTGTAGAGACAAGAACCTCTGATAGCTGTAATGTAGGAGGATGAATTCAACCAAAAGGACCAGTTCTACCAGCTCATGAGCTTCAGCTCATGCAAATATTGTTGTCTTTGGTCTGTTTGGGCAAAAAAGGTCTTCTCCCCCTATAGAGGTCCTACCTTATTCCAGGATCCGTGTCCTGTGCAGCTGCTCCTCAATGAGGAAGATGTTCTGCACAGAAACATCTCAGACATGGAAAAGCCTCTTTCCTGTTGAACGCAAGGTAGTTTAACCCTCTCTCACACACACACACACACACACACACACACACACACACACACACACACACACACACACACACACACACACACACACACACACACACACACACACACACACACAGCTTTGCAGGAAAGTGACAGCTGATCTAATTGGGATTAATCAAGCACCAGCTCCAGGTGAGCGGCAGCACCGCCATCTGAGGAGGAGTAGCATTGACCCAGGGAGAGAGGGGTGCTCCGCCCTGAGGACTACATCATTACTCCTCGTTTCACCGCAGAACAAAAAGCAGCTTCCTCTCTGGGACTCCTGGGTCAAGAACAAAAAGCATGTTGGGAGAAAAGAATCTCAGCTAATCAAAAAAAAAAGGGAAAATGGGCAGAAATGGACAGGGGAGAGGGTAATCAGGGAGGAGGAGGAGGAGGAGGATGGTGGTAGTGAGACCTGTTGTGTCACTTCCTGTTTGCTTCACCAAATCTGTGGAATTTTGATGGACTAATTTGTTTATCAGGTATTTAGCTCCTCCCCCTCAGATTCCTATAATAATCCTTCTGTAGCTTTGGAGGCGAGGCTGCTAGCTATGGTCTGACCCTGACGGCCTCCACGCCACATTGTTGCTGCGATTCATGTAAAGATAAGGCCAACCCAAGTACTAATGCATAGAAATAAATCCTCACATTTTTATTGATCTGATGCAAGAATCCTCACAGTCAGAAGCTGAAATTTTATGTATGTATGTCTTGGTTTTCAGGTTTGCTGACTGTCTGTGCTTTTTTTATTTGGACAGTAGGAGGACCCACCTGAATAGTAGATGGTTCATCTCAAGTTTTTTTTAATTCTCCTAAAACAAACGTTAGATAGATAGATAGATAGATAGATAGATAGATAGATAGATAGATAGATAGATAGATAGATAGATAGATAGATAGATAGATAGATAGATAGATAGATAGATAGATAGATAGATAGATAGATAGATAGATAGATAGATGATAGCCCCAAAGCAATTTTTTATATAGACAAGCTGCCACTGCCTACCTGGCTCTCTACCTTTCTCTACCTCTCACCTGAAGAAACTCCAGAGAAGAACAGTGTCCCGCCGTTCTCACAGACCAGAACCACCTGTATGTAACTGTTACAGATCAACACCTCCGATGAGCTCCAGCTCCTCCCACCACAGAGGAGACGTCCAGGCCTCATGTCTGGAAATTGTGTGTGTGTGTGTGTGTGTGTGTGTGTGTGTGTGTGTGTGTGTGTGTGTGTGTGTGTGTGTGTGTGTGTGTAAGAGTACTCAGCCAACACAAACTGTGATTACCTCTGAACAACAATCCCCTTATTTCCACTTCTTCAGCTGAGGAGCGCATCTTTAATCCCATCAGGTCGCCTCGAGGAGGGAGGGGTTAATGTAGAAATGGCGTTGTCTCTGAGCGGAACAATTCTACACCGCCACTTCTTCAGCTTCTTGGTGAAACATTATTAAAAGGAAGTGTTGTAGCGGCAGAGCATGAGGTGGTGAGGATTATTCCCCCAGGAGGAGTTATGGAGTTATTATCTCACCTGCTACCTCCTCATAATCCATCACCATCAGAATGCTGCAGATTGATTCAAAAGAATGATTGGGGGAGGGGGTGGGGTCTAGACACTGCAGAAGAACTGAGGCTTCGTCCTCTTTAGAGGAAGCACAAAAAAATGGAGAATTCCTGAAGATAATGGAGGCTGGTCCTCCAGGGAGGGAGGGTGATGGAACAACAGTAATGTAATACACACCACGTTTGACCTGCTAGTTCACTTTCACTGTCTAATAACTAACCCCAACCCGGGGTAGCCAACCCTGGTCCTTGAGGGCCCTTAGCCAGCATGTTTTAGAGGTTTCTCAGGAAGGACACAACTGAAACATGCTGGGTGGGGGTGCATCGAGGAGCAGGGTTGTACATCCCTCTTTTAACCCATAACCCCACAACCTTTTCCCAATAACTAACTGTGAAATCTCAAACTGTTTAACAGAAAACTGGAATCAGTTTTAAGTTTACAAAGAGCTCAGAGTCACAATTAAAACTAAACTAATTAAAGGGAGAGGAGACTTTTAGTCATCAGATCATTCAGGCCTCGTTTAATGTGTCTTTTCACATCAGTAAGAATTAATAAGTCAGCAAACCGCCCCCAAAAGTTCCTCTAATTGCTGCAGCCTCCATAAATAAATCCCTTAGAAAGGAAAACTGGAGCTCTACGGCACCACAGTGGCTGATACATGAAGAGTCCGTCTGGATTTAATGAAGAAATTAAGGACATTTAATGTAGAAAAGAGCATGTTTTGGTTCATTCAGGGGCCATGAGGGGATGAAGAGGGTCCTGTCAGACGAAGATCAGGGGGTTGGAAAGAGGAAAAAGGCATTTTATAGAGGAAACAGTGGAGGAAACAACAGCCAGCATGGTGCCAATTAGCACAGAGCTCGCCAACACTCGGCCTCCTGCAGACTCTGATTAAGGTGTGTGCTCTCAGACTAAATCATCTCCTGCTACAACACATATCCAAGCATCTGTATGTAAATGTTTAATTAACCCTCCGCTGAATCGCCACGCCGCTCCGGTGCACAGCATATTCATCTGACGATAGCACTCCTAACGGCCCGCTAACGGCCCGCTAACACCACCGAAACGAGCCTTCTGGGCGTAGCGGCAGATTCATCAGAGGAGACAGCTCGTTTCCTAAAGTTCTGTTTGTTCATGAACTCAGGTGGAGTCCAAACCTGGCTTTCTCCACAAAACTAAAGTTCTGGGGCAAACAGATCATCATCGTTGTGTTCTGTAAGATCTATTCACACTCATTTCTTACAGATCTGTAAAACAAACTGGTTCCAGTAAATCAGCTGAAAGTATTACTGATAAAGAGCTGCAGTTATAGTTGACATATCTAGAAGAATTTAGCTTCTGTGTTGAAACAGAGCCTAGACTGACCTGGTTTTCTTCTGACCAGTTCCTCACAGTCTGAGCTGGTCTGATCATCATTTTATTACATTTGCCATAATCTGCTAGTTTGTCCCTCAACTCCCCAGTCATCAGCTATGCACACCTGTTTCCCATCAGCGCACCTGTTCCTGCTTTGTGACCACACCCCTGAGGGGGCCTCAGTAGACGAGTTCCCCCAATTCATGCAGCTCTGCTCAGATCCTCCTGTTTTACCAGCAGCATCATCTGGCCCGGGTTTCTTTATTAAAGCTCCCGAATCACAGAAATTCAGTGCAGCTTATCTTTACCATCTATATAAACATAACCTGGTTTCAGTTTTTTATCCATCCGTCCGTCCGTCCGTCTGTCCGTCCATTCATCCGCCTGCTTATCTGGGTTCAGGTCGTGGGGGCAGCAGCCATAGAGGCCCAGGCTTCCCTCTCCGCAGCCACAGCCCAAGTGGCGTTCCATGGCTGGCCGAGAAACATAATCCCTCCAGCGTGTCCTGGGTATTACTTTAGGTCTCCTCCTGGTTGGACGTACCTGGAAAACCTCACAGGGAGGCGTCCAGGAGGCATCCTAACTAGATGCCCGAGCCACCTCAACTGGCTCCTCTCGATGTGGAGGAGCAGCAGATCTACTACGAGCCCCTCTCGGATGACCGAGCTTCTCACCCTATCTCTAAGAGAGAGCCCAGACACCCTATGGAGAAAACTCATTTCAGGAGCTTGTATCCACAATATTGTTCTTTTGAGCTTGTGACCATAGCTGAGGGTAGGAACGTAGGTCGACTTGTAAATTTACCTTCCAGCTCAGCTCTCTCTTCACCACAACAGACTGTTACAATGCCCGCATCATCACCTATCAATCTCCTGCTTTCTCTCACTCGTGAACAAGACCCTGAGATACTTAAATTCCTCCACGTGAGGCAGGACCGCCTCCCTGACCTGGAGAAGGCATTCTACCCTTTTCTGACTCAAGACCATGGATTTGGAGGAGCTGATTCTCATCCCAGCTGCTTCAAACTCAACTACAAACTGCTTCAGCAAAAGAAGGTGATCAAGACCAGGTGTCCACCAAAACAGATCCCCTCACCACCTTGGCTGGACCTAGAAATCCTGTCAATAAAAGTTATGAACAGAATTGCCTTTGATATTCTATTAAATACCTCTAATTTTACCTGTCTGACTCCTGGAGTTCTCGCCTGCATTTTGGGTCCTTCATTACCGTTTCCTGAGACTTTCAGCTACAGATGGAGACGGCAGAGACGACTGAAGCAGAAAGATTTGGGAGCAGACGAATGAGGTCACAAACCAGTGATTCATTGTGTTGGTTCCAAGTAAAACCTAAGCCCAATCAAACATTTGAGTCACAAACAGGGATTTAACACCGCACCGGTTGAGCCCAAGGTTAATGACGACCAGCACTGCTGTTGACCTACAGGGTACCGTTGGCATCACTTGGAAAACCAGATTCACAACCAGGAAAATTAATCGAACACAGATTTAAATTTTTTTTTAGCTGACTGAGTTCCCAGATCTCAGGTCAGGTCTGGAGCTTCTGCTTGGATTCCATCTTTATTGGGTTAAACGTGTGTCTCAGCAAACAAACCAATACATTAATTCTCTTCTCTAATGAAGGAATGGGTTTGTACTTTTCTAAGACATTAATCCTGATTTTCTGATTTAAACCAATTTTATCCTGTTTCTTTTTTCTGGTGATTCTGTCAAAAAAAGATTTTGATGCTCTTGCGTTCCTCTCAGCGTGCTCCATCTTTCCCCCCTCTGGGAATAAAGGAGGCAGCAGTGAAACATTTCCCATGAGTCTGTCTGTCTGTCATGGGTGGGGGGGCTCTAAGCAGCCCCGTCCCATCTTAATCTGTTCTGCATGCTAAGCAGAGCCCCCGCCCTCCTCAGATTGTTATAAATGCTGTTTATGGTCTTGCTATGACAACTGTGAAGGGCACGACGGAGGATTTATCACAGGATTATCTCCTCCACCAATGAATAGACACGACGAGGTTGTAAATGACCCTGTGGGGTAATAAAAGGAGGCGCAGCTCCGCAGGAGGAGGAGGAGGTGTTAGTATTAATAATAATATTACAGATAGACTCACTTTAACTCTGCTGTGTTTGTTTTCTTTGTTGCTGACATTTTAGTTTTATTAATTGGAAATGAAGAGTCTCTTCATCTTTATTATATTTCAGGATTTCTCCAGCTGATTCCAGGCTGCTGAGTCTCAAACTCCTCCGTTAGACCGGACGTGCTCCATTTGGACGTTTTAACAGTTTTGACACAAAAGTTGATTTTTATATTTCCTCTTCAGTGTCAAGCCAACCTAAACTTTGGTTTTGAGGTTGTGTTAATAAGGTCAGGGTTAGATTATCTTAAATGATCATATTTACCTGTTTTACTTAATTAATTAATTTATTTATTTATTTATCTTAAGAACATTAGGAACAGCCCCTTGAAGGAGCTTTTTCAATTTTGATAGTTTGCTCTGTTGTTGTATAAAGACAATAAAGCTTTTTCATTCTAATTAAAAATTAAACTCAACCCCCACCCCCCAGGAAACAGACATTACCAGGTCTATTAGTTTCAGATTCTGACTTAATGATGTTTTATCTCTCGACCAG
Organism: Aphyosemion australe; assembly: GCA_006937985.1. Lineage (NCBI taxonomy): Eukaryota > Metazoa > Chordata > Actinopteri > Cyprinodontiformes > Nothobranchiidae > Aphyosemion > Aphyosemion australe. The sequence goes on from SSNS01000111.1 coordinate 1,813,518, forward strand.
GACTTTCTCACTCCTATTCTAGGTGTCCGTCTATGTTTGTGTCCATTGAAAACACAAAATTAATAAACATATGAACCAAAACTTAAAGGTTGAATATGGAACACAGACACTATAGCGACTTCTAGTGTTTAGAGGTGGTTTTGCAACAACAGAACAAATTTTCCAGCTGTCGGGGTGTTGGTTCACTGCTGATACTTGAAGTGACCAACCAGCACCATGTCCAGTGATGAATCCTACAGGGTAAGGACTAATTTCTACTAATAAGTTTATTTTACAACAGTATTTATCGTTAGAAGTTCTTCTGGGCTCAGAATCAGCTGCTTGACTTGTCGAGTCCGCCATTTTACACAGTGCCAGCCTCACCTTGCCGAGCGGACTTTTTAGCGCAACGGTGCCCTCTATTGGGCTGGTAGACGTAAGCATAAACATAAACCCAGTGTCGTTCCTGTCAAAATAAACTTTTAATTTATTTTTTTTAAATATATTTTTTAAAGGAAAAACTGTACATTCACTCTGCCCACCTCTTTTATTTTTTAAAAATATAGCTTTTTATTAAAATGTTCCATATTCATCCATTAAGAAGTCATGAGACACAGATTTTCTTTAGATTTTGTTAGTTTAGTCTTTAGAATGCAAAAGAAGAAAGAAGAAGGTGCTTTGCAAGAACAATAAAATTTTTAAATAAAAATGAAAAAACAAGGGTGACGAAAATATACAGAAATGATAGAAGCACCAGCATGAGAGTTTGTGAGGGAGACAAGGTGAAAATCAGGTTGCACTAGTCTAAGTGTGAGGAGATGAAGGTGTAGATAAAAATTTTCACTTCAGAAAGTGACAGAATTGGACTCAGCTTAGCAAGAGCAAACAAGAGAAGAGAGCTGGGTCAAAGGTCACACCATGACAGAAGGTTTGGTGTGAGAAGCAAGCTGACCAAGAGAGTCTCTGACGTTGGAAGCCAGCTTGTCCGGGGCACAGATGAGGATCTCAGTCTTACCTTCATTTCTCATGTTGAACGATGACCTACTTCATCTGACATTCCTGCAGACCCACAGCAGAGGGCAACAAACAGGAGTCGATGTTCATGTAATCACAGATGTGGACATATGTTTACCTGATGTTACGAATCACAGGGAAAGCAGTTTGTTCCTTCAGAATGGATGGAGCTGACAGGATGAGTGGGTTTGGAGCAGTTGGCTCAAAATTCTTGTTAAATAAAAAAGCTGAAATTCAACAACAGAATCACAAAAATTGGTTTTGATTAAACAAAAATGTGAAAATTAAGTCACTTTAGATTTGTCAGTAAAAAAAAAAAACATCCCCAAACCGCAGTCGGATTGGGAGCGGAGCAGCATGAACTCAGACTGAAAATAGGTCAGGATGCCACGAAGCCGCCTGCTGCCAAACGCCAACGCCATCACAAGCCAAAGAACAGATCATGTGGTCGACCTGGTATCCCGAACATATGGAGACAGGAAGAAGATGCCCTGAGGTCCCCAATACCAGCGTCCCCCAGGCCCCCAAGGGCCCCCACAGATCCCCAGGGTGCCTGTACAAAGATGGCAGGACTGCCAGTTGCTCTGCTGAACCGGGTTCAAGTCCCAACATCCAAACAGAGAAAAGGGTTAATTTTGAGCAGTCAGCAAGTCTGTTAGCCTGGCAAGCCATCCTATATATGTGTGTATATATAACTAGACCAAACTCTGCAAAGCAAGAATTTGGTCTAGTTCACTAGGCTACAAGTCTGTAGGAGTCAGAACCAAACGTCACGAGTCTGGGTTCAGGTCAGCTCAGACTCTAATACCGAATACAACCAGAGCTCACCTCAAACAAGCCAGAGTAATGCTGATAATGTTCACAGAGCCAAAGTGTTTTTCTATCTGTTGTTATATGGAACAATAGTGAAGAGAAAAAAATAAACAACAAATAAATAAATTAAAATCACACAGACCTGGTTTCACCTGATAGACAAGAGAAAGAAGAACGGGTGACTGCTGCTGTAACCATAATCCAGTTGTTAGGTTAAACTGTTGAAGTTAATTTTGGGTTATTTTCAGCCATTGTACGTTACTTTGATATAATCTCTATCGATTAATTATCTGCTACTTTTTAAAATTAATGTTCTAGGTCTTTGCTTCACTTTTTTGTTTTGTTTGCTTTTGTGACTATTAAATCTCTTATTCTGGTTATAAACAAACAAACAAACAAACAAACACAAACACCAGAGCAGTAACCAAAGGAGACTGTGGTGTACAACGATGCAGGAATAAATTTTGCTAAACTGTAGTTTCTACTAGAGGCACAAAGTCAAAGAAAACTTCCCAGTTCATGCTGGGGACTGGGAGAATGACTCTGAATCAGCCATGTATGTAAACTAGCTCCCTATCTAATGAATGGTTTATGTTTTAACTTCTAGGGGATTCCTGTTTATTGCACCTGGTTTTCGTTTGTGTGACAGTGTGTGATGTAATCTGTATTTTCTTATCAAGCTGTTGTACTAATCCCAGCATATTTACATTAATGCTCACTGCTGAGATGTTGATAAATCCAGACTGTCCTTGTTCCAATAAATAAAATAAATAAACCTGGACTCTGAAACTATGAGCGACCCCCCCCCCCCCCCAAGCATTGAAGGAAACTGAACAACCTGACATGTAAAGAGCAGTTTTAACAAACTGTGCAGCAGCAGCTGAGGAGGAGACAATGCCGGCCGCTCCCCAGGAGACGGCACCATAATCCCTTAAACCCCCCATTAAATATTTAATGAGCTCAAAGAGGGAATAAAGCATAGACGCCTCACACATTTACAGAAATGCTGCTGATGACAGAGAACAGTGGTTCTGCTCAGGAGAACCCAGCATGACGTCCAGGAGGAACCTGCTGTAGTTCCTCTGTTTATCTTCTAGATTAAATCTGTTTTCTTCACACTGTAACTTTAGTACATTAGAGATATCTCTGATTTTTGATTTGATTGTATTTAACATGTTAAAAGAAAAATTGAAATACAGAAACAACGTTTTACATTTTTAACATCAACAACTTTTCTAACCTGCTGAAAAAGGAAGCCATAGAATCCTGATTACACGACTGTTGGTGATGTTGTCAAACTACAAGATAAAATATTCAATCTTCTAATGGAAAACAGTAAAAAGAGCTGAATAACTGACAGCTGAACACAAATAGTCCAGTCTGTGGGGGTCCCAGTCTGTCATTCAAAGTTAAACAGCCGTTAAAAAGCAGCAGGAACGTCAACCTTCATGATGTAATGGAGCAGGAAATCCCAGTCAGGTGTGCTGAGCCCTGATTGGTGTCCAAAGGCAGATGGATGGATGGATGGATGGATGGATGAACAGAGGAATGGGTGGATGGATGGATGGATGAACAGAGGGATGGGTGGATGGATGGATGAACAGAGGGATGGGTGGATGGATGGATGGATGGATGAACAGATGGATGGATGGATGGATGGATGGATGGATGGATGGATGGATGGATGGATGGATGGATGGATGGATGGATGGATGGATGGATGGATGGATGGATGAACAGAGGGATGGATGGATAGATGAACAGAGGGATGGGTGGATGGAAGGATGGATGGATGGATGGATGGATGGATGGATGAACAGAGGGATGAATGGATGGATGGATGAACAGAGGGATGGGTGGATGGATGGATGAATGGATGGATGGATGAACAGAGGGATGGATGGATGGTTCTGAGTTTGCTGACCTGAAACAACAGAGCGTCATCTGATTTGAGCGTTATCTGTTTTTGCTTGTTCTGGAACCGGAGTGGGGTCTCTTCATCCCTGTTGTCAGAATAAACGAAGGTCATCTTCCTCCAAATGTCTGCTGTGAGGCACAGCAGCTTTGAGACCAGCTAACAGGCTTCAGTTACACGTGTGTGGTCTCCACACCTCACCTTTCTGCTTGAGAGGGCTCTGAAAAGGGCCAGCAGATCTGAGAGCTGCCAAGTTACAATCTGACACACAAATGGGAAACTTTATTGTCTAATAACATTTGACAGCTTTTACGTACGTGCTTGAAATGTGTTTGGAAGTTCTCGAGGGTGAAAAGCTGCGACTGCAGAGAGCCTCAGTCTCAAAAAAGCCAAGAAGAAGAATTGGGCCAAGTGGGACAACGTGAAGTATGTGTGGTCCCTTCAGTTGCCAGGCGACATGGTGGAGAAGCTGTCAGCTGGCTGAATCTCGCCAGGAGGAGGAGGAGGAATAAGAGGAGGAGAAGGGGGACGAGGAGGAGGAGGCATTCTTTAGCTCCGACACTCAAAAGGAGGCAGCCGTGAAATAAAAGCAGCTGAAAGAAAGAAAAAGTCGGCTTTGGTACTTTATTTTGTCCAAACAAAGTGTGAGTCCCACTTGTGGAAGAAAGTGATTGAACGGATCTTTGTGTCGGAGTGAATGGCCGAGAGCAAATACGACTGGAAGTGAACTGTTAGCTTAACAGATTTTAAGTGTGAGGAAGAAGAAAAGCTTCACTTGGAGAAAACCTCCAGCTTCAGACAAGCTGAAACAATAAAAGCTGAAAGACTTCCATCAAAACAAACTTACAGGACTTCGTGAGACAGACTGAAACAAACGTCATCCATGACAGGAGAAGGAAGTGGCCACCATCTTGGACAGGTCAGACAAATCCACAACAAACAGGTTTCATCTGAAGGAGCTCGATGTCTGCAGCTGAAGGTAAAAACCATCTTTATTCAGAACAAAAGCAACGTGTCTAAAACCCCAAACTCACGTCGGTTTGCCTCATAAACATGAATACAGACAGAATTCAGGTAGATGTTACCAGTGCTTCAGTCCAGCAACTTTCTTCCTCATGAACTGTTTTCCAACCAAAGTTAATTCTGTTACAAGTCAGCAGAACTTGTTTCTAAAGTTGCACTGGCACAGACAGCAAGTCCCCAGAGATGTCCGAGTGTTTAAACTGGTCTTGTTTCAATTACACGTTCAAAAGACTCATTAAAACGCAACAAAGGCACCATTTAAATGCAAATGCAGACAACTAAAGGAGTCTGGCGGTTGCACTAAGATGGATTTGTGGTGTGTTAGCACTTGAGACCAACACAAAAGACTCGACGGCCTCTCCTCCAAGCTGCCTTTCTCCCTGCAGGAGGACGAACCTCCACAGAGGCCTTTCAGCCGGACTCTCCATGTGGAGGAAGCTGGATCAGGTCTAATCTGCTCCTGGTGAAAGTGAGCAGACTACATACCGTAAATACATGTTCTGGACACCTCGGGGAAACACAAAAGCTTCCGTTTGTCCCAACCTGTTAATCTGAATCTGTTTATTCTGTCTCAAGCGTCTCCCTGTAATTCAGAATGGAGGACTAATTAAATCATTTTCTTTGTTGATGACATTTATTCTATCAGGTCATCGATCTCAGGTTCTTCTCATGACGCGTCCATCTCCTGAGCCGGTTTCACCTGCCTCTTGCACGAGACACTTCAGGTCCCCACTGATGTCTTACCTGCATGTCTCCTCAGATGTTTCCGATTTTAAACCAGTCAGTCAGGCATCCTTTTAGCTGTTTCCTTCTCTATGATACTGTCTTTTAAACCCGCCTGGTTCTGACCCAAACCTGGTTCAGGTAGACAACATCACAGACAGCCCTCAATCCATCCAGAGTCACGCAGACTCCCTGTCTCCTCCAACATGTTTCCTCTTAACCAACACTAAAGCACTCCTGCTGAGTGTCTGAGCGGAGCTCCATGAAGGATTCCCTTCAGGCTCGTCACCAACAACACAATCTGTTACGAAGCTGAGCGGCTGCCAGCGTCTGAATAAATCATCTCCTCACAAAGCAGAAGCTGTTCAATTTCATGTGTGACCCAGAAAATTGAGCTGGCCGTTAGAGAAGCTGCTGGGACTGAGCTGTAATGCCTCAAGGTCAAAGGTCAATACAAGAAATAAACAAAAAAAATGCAACCTTTGGACATTTGTTCTTTCATTAGAAGACTCTGTGGACTCAAGTTCTGAGGCTGTAGACCCAACCCAAACCATCAGCCCTGCACAACTGTGCTGACTGCTGGGATCTGCTGTTGTTGGTGCTGATATTCTGACAGGTTTTCTCCAAATCTGCAGCAGTGCATTATGGGTAAACATCTCCACTTGGTTTTGTCCTTATGAAACTTTACAGATGCAGATGTTGGGTCTTGATCCTAGAAGAGGATGATGGAAGACCTGATCATTTTAACATGGTGCTTAGTATGTTTTTCCTTCTTTCACACCTTCTGAGAACATGAGAGGACATTCATTCATTCTTCTTTTTGAACCCCTTCATTCAGAGGGGTTGCAGGGGGCTGCTGTCTGTCTCCATCAATCACCAGGTGAAAGTCAGGAGAAAGTGCGATCGGGTCTCTAGTCCATCACAGGATATATGAAGACATGAAAGACATGAGGCCACATGAAAATGTGAGAAGAAGGTACATGTGGACATGAGAGGGCTTGAGAAGACATGAGACACAGTGTGAGGAAATATGAGAACGTGAGAAGATATTTCAGTTTCATTTCTACCTGATTTTCATCTGATTTGGACCAGATTTTTACCTGATTACTAACTGATTTCTACACAATTTTCAGCAAATTTCTACCAGATTTCTACCTCATTTTTAACTCATTTCTGCACAATGTACACTTCCACTTTCAATCAATCAATCAATCAATCAATCAATCAATCAATCAATCAATCAATCAATCAATCAATCAATCAATCAATCAAGCAAGCAAGCAAGCTTTATTTATAAAGCACTTTACACACATGGAGTGACCAAAGTGCTGTACAAACCAAACCATAAAAAGACAATGCCAACACTAAAAGAGAAATTACATTAAAACACAAATGCCAGTGATAAAAACAGCCTGAGGGTTTCTGCTCATTTAGTATTAAAAGTCAAGCTAAAAAGATGGGTCTTTAAAAGAGACTTGAGAGCAGGTCAGTTTCAGCTCAGCCTTGCTTGCATTCAAGTGTAAAAGGTTCAATTCCATCCAAGCTTTAATGTCAGTTAAACAATTGACCAGAGTTTGCACTGAGTGACTACCAGTCAATCCCAATGGGAGGTAAATTTACAGATCATTCACAAAGCAGTGTGTAGGAATAGGAGAAGGCCTTTTAAAGGCTAAAAGGTCAAAGACAAATGATTATCCAGCTAGATCATCTTGCTGGAATACCAGTTTGCAGCTACACCAAAACAAGGCTCGTGTGTACGTCAACATCTGAGCTTGTTTATCAGAATCTGCAGAAGCTTGGTCTTCAGTACACAGAAGAGACAGAACTTTCACCTCCTAGCTTTAATAAAATAATCTTCTTTTGCCTCATAAAATGATTCCTTTCACTTACAGGTTGAAGAAGAAATGTTTTTCTAAGTGATTCAGTGCCTTAACTGCTTTACAGTAATCTTACCATCAATGAATCAACATTTTCGTTTATGCTTATATCAGACATGAAATACCACAAGTGACTCTATCTACTTGATGAATAATAATGGTTTATCATCAGTATATTCACATATTAATAGTACTAGATTAATAAATGAATGTTTAACCTATTTTTGTAAGGAATAGGTCTTTCTTAAGTGCCTGAGGAATGTGAAGTCTGAGGGAGTTTGGTAAACACCCAGTTGCACTTGTCAAATTCTGATTTGCCAACATTTGTAAACAATTAACATTGAAAAGAGCTGACACTTCCTATTTGGGTCGGTTCCTGCAGAACCAAAGATTTAAAATTCATCTTACTGGAAGTCAAACCAGACTTTTGGTGGAATATTTTTAGTGAAATAAGAACCATCCTTTTTGAACAAACAATTCAACCAGCAACCTCATCAGCCGGGGAACTGAACAGCCTGCAAGCCCTAGAGATTATCTCTTGACCAACTGAGGGGAGTCAGAGGTAGCCATGAACTTTGACGTCCAGAAGTAACGCCTCGAGCCGAGGACCTTCACCAGTTCGATCTCCAAGAAACCTCTACATCTGGGTTCATAGCTCTTGCACTGGCATCGGTGAATATAATCGATAATTTGTTAAACCAAAACAAAGAAACAGCTTACTTTGACACCCAGACATCACAACCTTCCTAAGATTCTTAAAAGAGACTTTTAATAACATCTAATATCATCTTCCATCATTCATCATTCATGATTTCA
>SSNS01000111.1:1829177-1863203 GCA_006937985.1 Aphyosemion australe
TGGATTAAAACCCATCTGACTATATGTCGAAACAAAAGGTCCATGTCCAAGTTTCAGATGCACGGCGGCTCAAAAAGTAGAAAGAAAAAAACAATTATTTGTGTGCGGGGTGTGTGTGTGTGTGTGTGTGTGTGTGTGTGTGTGTGTGTGTGTGTGTGTGTGTGAGCGATATAAAATTTCTGAATGACAGAAACTAAATCTTCTCAAATCTTAAATCTTTAAATTAAATCTTTCCTAAAACAAGTCAGCAAAAACTGAATCAGTTCAAATGTAATTATTATTATTATTATATTTATAACTTTTCTTTTCATCCTACTGTAATTAATATTCAAATAGAATAATGTAACCAAAACGTAGCATTTTCACACTTAATAGAAAATTAATTTTTAGACAAAAACTTATTTATAAATAAAATAATTTTATAAAGTCTTGTTTAGTCCCCAGAGCCTCCCCATAATAATTTAAATTAAATGAATGATAAATAAACAAGCATCTGAAATAAAAGAAATAAGTGCAGAACTGAGACTGGGTTTGGTTTTTCTGAGCTTTATGGACGAAGCAGAATTTTCACTTTCATGCTTTTTACTTTCAAAAGTCCAACAGACAAAAAAAGTCAAACACTGATTTGTTTTTTCAGACAAGGATCATGCAGACAGAGTCCAACCCGGCTCCTGCAAGAGCACCAGAACCAGAACCATTTCTGCTGATAATCACATCAGTTTTTAAACGGATCAAACCGGAGCATTACCGGATTTTTGGAGGATTTTCCCTTCAGGTGCCAACAGAAAGAATGTTTTAGCTTCAGAACCGAACCAGGAGCCGCGAGAGGTCAGAGGTCACCGTCAGTGCACCGTGACCGCGGCCTGCAGAGCCTCTGCGGGGGCGACCGGGCTGCTCCTGCCGGTCGCGGTCTGTGGGGAGGGGGGGCTCAGAGCCTGTGGGGAGTTGGCCAGGAACGCCGGTATGTGAGCAGGCAGCCCTGGTAGACCGGTCACGGAGGCCGGCGTGGGCTTGATCGGTACCGGGATGGCGGGCATTGTCTGGCCCCCGTGACAGAGGGACTTGAGCGGCATCCCGTAGGCCGAGTAGTCACCGGGGGCCATGGGAAGCGGGGACCCGTGGTCCATCATCCCCGAACCGTACATGTGGGTCCAGGTCGGGCTCAGCTGGTTGGGGAGCGGGTACCCGGTACCCGGGAAGGCCGCCAGTCCGCCCGGCATCTTGTACTCTCTGGCGATGATGTTCTCGATGGCGAATGGGTGTTTGAAACCGGACGGCTGCGACACGGAGCTCAGGTTGTATCCGGCCGGTACCTGCGGCAGGTGCGCGGCAGCGTGCAGCGCGCTCAGCCTCAGCTTGGCCTGCTGCTGCAGGTAGTGAGCAGCATCCTGCGGCTTGCTGGGGGCCAGTGGGTCCGGAACCGGCACGCCGCCCACCTTGAAGCGCTTCCTGCGCCGCAGGAAACTTCCGTTCTCGAACATGTCGCCGCAGTTCGGGTGCAAAGCCCAGAAGCTCCCCTTTCCGGGCTGGTCCGGCCTGCGCGGGATTTTGATGAAACAGTCGTTAAAGGACAGGTTGTGTCTCAGGGAGTTCTGCCACCGCTGCGTGTTCTCCCGGTAGTAGGGGAACCGGTCCATGATGAACTTGTAGATGTCGCTGAGGGGGAGCATCTTGTCCGGGCAGCTCTGGATCGCCATGGCCGTCAGGGAGATGTAGGAGTATGGGGGCTTCTGGTCGCTGTAGGTGTTCCTCCCTGGCCGGGGCATTTTTCTGCTGCACCGGACCCGAGCCGGGTCCGAACTGGGTCCGGATCACGTCAGTCTCAGTGTGGCCAAACTTTCTCCTCCAGTTCTCTCTGCGCCTTTACGCACGGCAGGAGTCCCGGTTCCGTTTCTGAGTCATTGCTCGGCCGCTCGGATGGAAAACAACTCCGACCTCAAGTTCAGGAAAAGTTAAAGTTCTGCTACGCGCAGCTCCTCCTGCCTCCCGCCTGCGTCCCGGCAGGTGCGGCACAGTGTCCCGGTCCCTGAGCCTCCTCCGTGCGGCTGGAGGCTCTGACAGGAGGACAACCCGCCGCTGAGCGGAGCTGCATTACCGGGACGCTTTTGTGTCACGTGACAGACAAGAGAAAAGAGGCACGTGTGTGTGTGTGTGTGTGTGTGTGTGTGTGTGTGTGTGTGTGTGTGTGTGTGTGTGTGTGTGTGTGCGTGCGCGTGCGTGCGTGCGTGTGTGTGTGTGTGTGTGTGTCCACCTGATGATGATTTCTCGCTGCCAGATAATTTTATTGATTTTTATTCTAAACAATCCTGACTCATCGATCTTTGATCATTTTAATTGTAGCGCGTGCATAAACAGCTGGTGTAAAGAAATAGTTTGGTCTTTTTAAATGGAAATTAGTTTTTATCGCTCATCAGGAACAAAATGAGAACTGGAATCACAATCAAATATTTCTGGCGAAAATAATTGCTAATATCTAATATGTAATAATAATAATAATAATAATAATAATAATAATAATAATAATAATAATAATAATAATAGTAATAATAGTAATAATAATAAAGTAAACTAAACTCCTTTATAAATCAGCAGATCCAGTTTAGATGATTGTTGATAATTTGTTACAAAATTTCATAATTTGTTTAAAACTCAGAAGGTTTTAATCCGGTTTCACACTGTGAGAAAAAGAAAAGCAGGATTGGTATTAGTGCTTACACACACAAACGCACACATTACACACATTCATGCACGCACACATTACACACACACACACCTGAAACACACACATTCCAACACACACACACACACACACACACACACACACACACACACACAGATTATCCTAAACAACTAGATTAACTCATCACCTCAGCTGGACTAAAACATGCGGTCTGTCCTTTTTATTTTCCTGTGATTAATATTAATTATTTCATTTATATGTGATCAACAGGATTCTCCCAAACATGAATTTATTCTTAAGAGAAATGTTCTTCAGGAGAACGTCTGACCCGCCTCCACCTGGAGCTGAGTCTGAAGCTAAGGCTGAACCGGATCTGAGCTCTGAGGATCAGAATCTGTTCAGGTGTTTGATCCCAGTCACGCCGATCCTCAGGTTGGAACAGATCCTGGGCTGATAAGAGAGCAGTCACACACACACACACACACACGCACACACACACACACACACACACACACACACACACACACACACACACACACACACCCTCCTCCTCCTGCTGTTTGATACTCTGAATATTTAATTAATAATTAGTCATGTAATTCCTCCTCAGGAGTCGTTATCCCTCAAACGGGTTGGTGAATTTAATTATTAGCAGCTTTTTGTTTCCACATGGCCCTCATTACTGTCAGGATTGATGTAACACAAACTTCATTAAAAATCAAAGAGGGACTCTTTAATTATGAGCCGCCCTCGCTGAGGCCTGAATTAGCCAACTCAGTGATGTGCAAATGAGAGCATTATTTAGGGAACATGCTGGAAGTAGTTATGCTAATTCACTGAGTTCACAGTGGCAGACCTTCAGCTAGCTTCATTAAGCGCTTCATGCTAATGGGACGTAGCCGCGTTAGCAGCATCCCGTTCACTCCTTCACTTTTATTGAGTCAGACGTGTTAAAGAAGCAGTTTAATTAGTTCATCTCCTCAGCTGTTTAACGGCTCTGCTCAGACAACAGGAGGGCTTCATCAGGAGCAGACCAGTACCTGCAAAAAACGAGTCCACAACCCTGACCCTAGCCCTGAACACCAGCTCCTAGCTCTGACCCATGGCTCCTGACTCTGACCCCTAGCTTCGGGCTGTGACCCTTAGCTCTTGGCTCTGACCCCTGGCCCTTATTCCTGCCTCCTGGTGCTGCCCTCTAGCTCCTGGATGTGACCCCTAGCACTGACCTTTAGCTTCTGGCCCTGACCCCCTAGCCCCTGGCCCTGACCCCTAGCTCCTGGCTCTGACCCCTAGCCTCTGGCCCTGGCCCCTAGCTCCTTGCTCTGACCCCTAGCTGACCCCTTTGCTTCCGACCCCTAACTCTAGCCCCTAACCCTGGTCACTGGCCAATGGTTCCTGGCCCTGACCCCCAGCCCTGAAGGGCATCTGCTGACCTTTGATCCACCTCAGCCATGGTTTGTTGTTTCCACCTCAGAAAGTTGAACTCCTGCTGAATCTAAGACATTTATCTGCTTTATCTGCTTCATCTGCTTCACGTTTCTCTTCATCCATTTAAACCTTCACATTTACCTCGGCATTCACTCTGAAAAACAAAAGTTTGGCATTGCCTGGTGTATTACTCATCCTCGTGCTTTCATCCCTCATGGCGAGGTTTGTTGTTCTGCAGCATCAAGATCAAACCGATTGAGTCTGAGTGGGTTAAACCCACAGATCACCTGCAGGAAATCCCTGCAGCCTCAGCTTTCAGGAAGTCACGCCGTTGGTTGGAAGAAAAATGAAACAAAGACCTTGTTTAAGGTCAAGATTTGCTGTTCGGAGCTCGACTGAAGCGTAAATGCTCTGACTCCAGCTCGCCTGATTGCTTTGCTCTCCAGATGATGTCAATTTTTGTCCGAGAAGCGGTCGGCATTAAGGTAGCCGTGTGTCAAGGGCCCTTGTTGGCAGCAGGCAAGTCCTGAGGCCCTGCTCCATTATCAGGCAGCTCACACCGTAACAGCACCTTAATGCTTCGGATCCATGAGGCGCTCCGTGTGAATCCCCCGCCGCCTCTCTGCACTCGTTTTGTTTTGGTCTTGTTGATGCAGCTCAGACTCAACGGGCTGCGGAGCATCAATCAAACTGCAGCGGAGCATCCAGGGAGAGACGGCCAACACGGAAGTCATTACACTCCATGAATCTGTTGTATTTACTCGGCTGTTATGTAATAATAAAGACAGAATGTGAGTGAGGACAAGAGAACGTGATGTCTTTACTCAGAGCAGAGATGCTGCTCCAGCTCCAGTAGAGGTCAGAGGTCAGATCAAACAGAGTGTGCGTGTGTGTGTGTGTGAAGACTTGTCTCTCCTCCTCAGCTTTTGATCCTTGTTAGACAGATTCGTTCATTTGTTTGATTTTCAGTTAATTTATTGGTTTTAGTGTTTGTGTTATTACAGTCTTTTACAGACGCTAGGACACATTTCTCAATACTTAGATCACTTTTGCAAAACTCTTCACACAGTTCTCCTAACTGACTTTCAGCTTGGCAAATCAGTTCATTTCCCATTCAAAATGCACTTCAACTACCAAAACACTTCATTCAGGTCTCAAATCAACTCATTCTTCCAGAACACTAGCAAAGGTTGACAGCCAACAAACACACTTTGTCACCCACAAAACAATGATCTAAAAACACTAACAACATGTAGCATTACATCTCTGTTTAGGATTGCAATGTATGTTACTGGAATGAATCAGACATGATGCAGAATTTGTCAATGTTTTATGTTGTTTATTTTTATTTATTTATTTTTTGCACTACGTAATTCCAAAATACAAGAAGACAAGTTACCTGTTGGTTTGCTGGACAACTCTAACAATAGATGCACTGTAGAGCATTGCAGATTTGGCTGCACTCTCTGACCAGCCTCTCTCATTGAGAGACCATGATGTACTACATCAGGGGTTCCCAAATTGGGGGTCGGGGCCCCCAAGGGGGTCCCCACAATTTTGTCTTTGCTGAGGTTGTGAGGTTAGCAAGATTTTATTTGTAAAAATGACATTTATAAAATCCCAATAACACACCCTACAGTATAATCAGAACTTCATATAAAAGTTATAACTCTGTATGTCTGTAGAAAGTTAGTAAATGATCACATTTACAGTAATGTGTTTATGTGTGAAGGAGTTGGGTTTGGGGGTCCTTACAGTAAAGAAAAAAAAGGGAACCCCTGTACTACATGATCAATTACAGTAGCTCTGATCTCATCTGAGACTACAGCTCTTGATCTTCCTCGTATTCTTCTTCCACCACGCATACGTATTCCTCGCCCTCTCCAGCCTCTCTTCTTCCTCTTTCAGCCACTTCTCTATTTCTGGCTGGGTCCATGTTTACATCACAATACAAACCTATTCAGCAGTTGTCTACTTTTGTAATGAAATTGAAAGAGTAACACCTGCAGATGTTCATCTATTAGAATCAGCTGTGGCTGGTTAAACAGCATTTTTAGATTTACAATATGTCACAATAAAATATTGCTGTTGAATTTTGCTCTTATTCACTTTTGCATCATGTTATTGTTTTGAACATAAGTTTAACAGTTTTGTAAACAGTATGTAAACACGTGCAAAGTGGTCTGTTCCTACAAAGAGTTTTGGCAGTTGTTGTGTCTGAGTGAGAAAAGAATTCATGACATTTGAGAGATGTAGTCATTGAATGCATTTTGTGCCAAAACAATATTTGATCCTCAGTTTAGATCACATAGACTTCTGTTGTGCTCACTGTGTGAAGAGTTTTGCAAACGTGACCTAAGTATTGAGAAATGTGTCCTAGCGTCTGTAAAAAACTGTATTAAAGAGTCCACCCTCACTCATGGTTAATCAATTCTATTAATTTAATATTATGAGAATTCTGCTTCTGGGAGACTGGCAGCTCAGCCGGAGATGGAAAAATCGTGAATTTAAGCCACATTTTCAGACTTGTAGACCCTCGCAGGCAGGCAGGCAGACACACTCACACACAAACCAACAGTCAGCCATCTCCGGAGAATAAATGAGAACCTGAATGAAAATATGCTACGTTTAAGACTTAAACCACACTCATACATACGACTCTAAATTATATGGCAGTTGCACTTGGATAAGGCTTCACTATGGTTGTGTTGGCACTCCTTGAAGATCACGCCAATGGAAGGATCCAGGTGGGGAGAGTTTAAGAGACCACAAAACTGTCATGGTCCATGATGATCACTAGCTTATCAGATTATTTAGATTCCCTAACGCAGCTGCTGTACTCTCAGGTTTCCTGCAACCAGCTGATTCCAGCAGGAATTTGCAGACAAGCAGGCTGATATTTGTTTGATACCATGAACAAGATGACATTTCCTGTCTAAAGCCTCTTTGGGGTAAATGAAATGTTCTCATTAGATCAGGAATATCTCTGATCCTTAAGCACCATAATACGGCCGTTTTGGATGGCATCACTAAAATAACTATTGCTATCTTCCTCTTTGCCTCCACCTTCAGATCTGACCATTTTTTATTGTTCACCAAAGATTTCTCTATCACACTCACAGCATTCACCGCTGCAACAACAGGGCACCACTCAAAGACAATAAAACGTTTTCTGTGCCTCTACCTCACCCACAAGCACCTCAACATCAGTGTCAGTGAAATTGCGTTTTCGAGACCTCTCAGTTGCCATGGTTACCCAGGAAATGCCACCTATCATCCAGCTTATGTAGTATATGACAATTCATGGCAGAAAGTGGGGGTGTAGGAGGCGTGATATGATCCAAAATGACCAGAGCAAATTTACAGAACGAGTGTGATTTCTAAAGCAGGAATTACGAGCAGCTGTGCCGTACGTAATGTTTTATAAGTCTGAAAAATAATTTGCGTAAGTAAAAGCTTTTGCTGAGCTTAAGTAGAGTTTTAGTAAGGATCCTACGCAAAGATATAAATGAGGCCCTTGGACTTTAAAGCGTCACACATGACATTTTAATACAGAGACATGATAAAGTATAACACACATAATAATAGGCTATGAATATGATATTTCCAAGTGTCCTTGAATGCAGCAGAATCTCATCTATGTTTTGTTCAGGATGTTTAGTGTGTCTTCTGACCAGAGGCAGCTCTGTTACCTAATCCACACTTTTGACAGAAACTCCAACTTTTTCATGTTAACTTTTCTCTCTAGATATTGGAAAGAATGCTGATTGTTTCCTCCTGAAATAGTTTCCTGATTTTGCTCATTGGGAAAAGTTTTTTTATCTGTGTAAACATCTGTTGCTGTGATTGAATCTGAGCTACTGAACAAAGATTTAAATATGAGAAGATTAATGTTTGATTTTGTTGTGAAATCATCTTTGATGTGAAAGCAGCACCGAGCCACAGCGAGCACTAATTAAATCAAAATCCTCCTCAAACACATCAGACTGCCGTCTCTGATCTGGGAATGGAAACTGTGTGTTTCTCCAGGATTTAACCAGCTCCCGCTTCCTATTACCTCAAAGAGAACTTGTGTTCCCAGCAGCAGATAAACTGTCTGATCCTGTAATCCATCCATCAGCGTCTCATTAAAACCTTTGATGAAGCTTCTCTCTCGTTACAGAGCAGAAGAAGAATATTTATCATTATCAGAAACAAGTTGGGGTCAGAAACAGCCATTTCAACCGGAACAAGAACCAACCGTTGTCCTCTCCTGATTCCAGAACAGGAAGTTGTGCTGAAATAGACTCTTATCATTGTTATTCACCTGAAACCTGTGAACACATTCATCCTCTCACAAACCTGCAGCCGCTCACAGCGTTTGATGTCTTTTACAGAGTTAAAGTAGAATAAGTGCGACTGGATGCAAAATCAAGATGAATGCTGTGTGCAGACGGGAGGCAGGCGATGAAAACTGGCAGTGAGGCCACTCCATCTTAACATGGCCGCCCTGTGTCTTATGATATCTTATCATTAGTTTACCTGACAGTGATGGAGCAGCCACAGCCACCCCCCGCGCTGTGAGCCATGTATAAAAGTAACCTTCTTTCCATAATAATGGCTATTTGTCACTTCCTTAACTGTCACAGGAGAAGGGGGACAAAAACAACGTGGAATTTAACAAGAGGGGGGTTCTGAGGAGTCAGACTGATTCTGATGTGTTCAGGGACAATGGGACCAAAGAGCAGCGCTGAAAACAAATTGACATGAGCCGAACTGTTGCTCTGAGACGGGATAGGTTCATGACCTGTCAGACGATGCTCAGGGCTGACAGATGAATGTGAAGGTCAGAAGGCTGATGTGGAACAACAGGGCTGAATCTTATCATGTTTCCTTAAAGCATAAAACTGTAATTCCACATGTTACACTGATTCTTTCCCACACCTGGCAAGCACCTGGCAGACATGTAGGTCTGCGAGAACCAGATGGTTGTCTTCTGTTGGAAGACACTTGCAGTTCAGACCAATCAGAATGCTGCTGCTGGTGTTCCTCTCAGGGAACAGCTGGGTGCCTAAACTCTGCTGAAACAGGCAGAACTTCTGGCCTGACTGTGGTGGCCTCAGACGGAGAAGCTGATTGAGTTTGAGCTGAATGATGAGCGCCGACAGAGGAGATTAATTCGTCGGCCACAGGAGCAGCACCTGCTCTGATCTCTCATTAGTCTTCAGGACCATTTAACTCCAAACGCATTCCTCGCTGTGATTGATGCATCTGATTAGCGTCATAAAGTGCTGTGAGAAGAGGCTGAACGTGTCTGAAGAGACATCATTGCCCAGAAGCAAGATCGTAGAGAGATGGTTATGGGATTAATAAGTGCTTAAGTCAAACACATCGTAAAGATAAATCTGGTTCTGGAGAAGGAAACAAAAGCCATGGCCCAGGAAACACAAAAAGGTTCAAATGGAGCAAATTAGGTATTTTTTAATCACTTCCTGATAAGCGGCTGCATTTGTAAAGCTTTTTTATGTCAGGGAACTGAAAAGCTCTTTACAGTGGGGTCATTCATTCACACACTGAGCTACATAATAACCACAGCTGCCCTGGGGTACACTGATGAAGGTGAGGCTGATGTACACAGGTGCCAACACTGTGACCATCACCACCAGGTAAGGAGGGTGAAGCATCTTCTCCACAGACACGACTTTGACAGACTTAGCAGGGTGTGAACCTGCAACTTTCTGGTTATGGAGCAGTCACAATCGCCCTATAAGAGGAAGCCATATATAAACAAGCATACAGATGGACTGAGACACCTTAATTAGGGCTGTGGTTGGCACTACATCATGAATTGATACTGTATGCTAGTCAGTGACATTGTTATTTATATATATGTATGTTGTTTTTGTTGCATCTCAGTTCTGTTTTATTTGTTTTCTCTCTCTTCTGCAGGTCTAGAAGCATATTCCTTGTACTTCTTGTATTCTTTCTGTCAACTTTCTCCTCAAACTATTTTCCTTTCTTCCTCCACCATTCCCTCTTATGTCCACCTGTGTGTCCGTTGGAATAAAAATATACCAAAAAGCATTTCTTTTCAAAACATATATATCAAGTGGAGCATTGCATAGAAAGACACACGGCTCCACTTGAGAGAATAAATGAGTAAGGCTTGTTTTTGGCACTCAGACAACAATTCTGCTTGCTTTACTGTGGGACAGGAAATGCACCACTGATGCTTTTTACTGTAAACTCAGGAGGCAAAGGAGAAAAACGAAGCTGCAGAATAAACCGGGATGGTTGTGCTGCCATCTACTGCTCGACTTGACCAATTGCAGGGGAACATAAAGAGTCTGATGAAAAATTCAATAAAAAACTAAAAAGATGAATGTGTTTAAAAGTGGCATGGTGGTGGTGCAGGTGGTAGCACTGTTGCCTCACAGCAAGAAAAGGTGCAGGTTCAAATCTTTTCTACAGTCACTGGTTCAAATCCTAGCTGCAGCTCTTCTGTGGGATTCTGCTTTCCTCCCTTTCACAGGCCAAAACATGTTAAATTAAAACTGAGTTAATCTACATAAAAGCGTCATTTATAAGTGGGAGCCACTATCTTTTTTCAATTTAGTTTTAGTCAGAAAATGTGAGCGTACCGCTTTTATTTTGAAACTACGTGTGTTGCGCATGCTCAGTCCGCATGTTAGCAGAGGAACGTAACTGTTTGTTTACTTTTTGTGCTAGCTGTCGTTAGCTGCAGTAAAATCCGTTTGGATCATGGCGTACCAGTTGTACCGAAACACCACTCTAGGAAACAGCCTCCAGGAGAGTCTGGACGAACTCATTCAGGTGAAAACGACCGCAGACCCGGAAACCGTGCTAGCTCCTCGTTAGCTCCCCGTTAGCAGCTCATAATTCAGAAGAAACCGGTTTCCATTCAGGCCGTAAACATATTTTACATTTTCAGCTGCTTTCTGGTAATAAGGTTCGGGTTTGGGACCCTAAGCGGAACACTGCTGAGCTTTTATTTGTTTAACACCGAGTTAAATTTACGGCCCAGTACGACGCGCATCTGGACCAGGTTGTATTCGTCAGGTTTATGTGTGTGCGCGCGCGGCGCGTGTCCAAACCTGTATATGTCTGTGGCCTAGACAAGGCTTTGGCCTAGACTAAAGATCCGCGCGCGTGTGTGTGGTCCAAACTAAAGATGTGTGTGTGTTTGTGTTTGTCCAGACTAAAGACGTGAGTGTGTGTGTGTGTGCGCGCGCGTGTGTGAGTGAGTGATGGAGAGTGTGTTCAAACGTGTGTGTCCAGATTAAAGTGTGTGTGTCCAAACTAACTGTTTGTGTGTGTCCAGACTCAGCAGATCACTCCTCAGCTGGCCCTCCAGGTCCTCCTCCAGTTTGACAAAGCCATCAACACAGCTCTTGCCAACAGAGTCCGCAACAGAGTTAACTTTAAGGTGAGTTTCCTGCATTTACAACTTGCAGCTTGCCTCGTTTGGTGTGTGATGGTGTTGATTTCTCCTGTACAATAATCGGATCTCTGGTCAGAATCAGTGGATTAATAAAGGTCTTTCTGAAGGACATGAGATTCGGGTGTATTAGGGTTAGGGTCAGATGATTATGGCCAAAAGGTCATCTACCAGGTTTAGTGTTGCTGACTGGTGATGGCCTGTGGTACCTTTCTGTCAGTCAGCTGTTCACAGGCCCAGTGACTTTTTTATTTACCTTCTGGTCCTCACAGCTGGCCTGCTTTCCCAGAGGTTACTGAGGACAATCATTCACTTGCACACACTTAGAGGTGGCGAGTGCATGAAGAGGTGGAGGAGAATGAGGGACAAATTTGTCCGTGTTAAAAAGTCTCTGAAATACAAAAAGCACAATATAAATGGCAAATATAAACTGTAAATACACTATCAGGATACCCCAGAAAAGTGATGCGCCATCTGTTGTCCTGGCGGGAAATTGCTTTACACCACTCCCCAGGTGACGGAGAAGTCCGAAAGCATAACATCTCTGTCAACGTGTGTGCGTCTCTGCCTCGGGGAGCTGATGCAGAAGCATAAATTAGGCTTAACCCACAAACCACAGTGAGGATTTAAGATAGCTAATCAACCAAACATGCATATTTGTTTTCCTTTGACCCACACCGATTTGCATACAGACATTTACAGATTTATTGAAGATACAATCTCCATCACCCTCCATACAATTCTAAATCATTTGGAACACAGGAACAGTTATCTCAGGACGTTCTTTGTGGATTTGAGCTTCTCTTTCAATACCATCCTCCCTGACCTAATCAAAAAACTGCTGGCTCTGGATCTACGTGCAACCATGTGCAAATGGCCGAAAAACTTTCTGACAGATTGTCCACAATCTGTTGGGATTGGCACCCACTCCTCATATTGGCACCACTATCAGCCTCAGTACCGGTATGGCTGTGTGCTGAGTCCCCTCTAGCCATTATACACCCACGACTGCATTCTAGCATTTACAGGTAATCATATAAAGTACGGCTCATTTCCCAAGAAGAATCTGCCTACGGGAACAAAGTGATTAGTCTGACCGAGTATTTCTCAGTGAACAACCTCTTACTGAACATCACATAAACTAAAAAAATTAGCATAAACTCCAGTAAACATGGCACAAATCAGCAACCTCTCAACATAAATGGCCAGTGTGTAAAAACTGGAGTCATTTAAATACCAGGGAATTCACATCAATGACAATCCCACCTGGTCTACAAACTCCCCAGCAGTGATCAAAAAGGCCCAGCAACCGTTACCCTCTGGCAAACATTATAGATCTATCTAATTAAAAACTTTAAAGTTCAATATCAGTCTCTTCCTTTCTGCAGTAAGGCCCTTTAAACATGAAGAAGCCTTCCAAGGCCTGTGACCTCTTATGGTTGCATCACTAAATGTCTCTAACAGGCTGCTGAACTGGTTCTGATTTCTGTCCCGCAGGGCTCTCTGAACACCTACAGGTTCTGTGATAACGTGTGGACGTTTGTTCTGAACGATGTGGAGTTCAGAGAGGTGACGGACCTGGTGAAGGTGGACAAAGTGAAGATTGTTGCTTGTGATGGAAAAAGTGAGTAGAACATTAGATCAACATGCTTTCAGGTAACACCTCACCAAGGTTCTGGACTCGTCTTAATAATAATAATAATAATAATTCATCGAACTTATATAGCGCTTTGTTAGGACACTCAAAGACGCTGCATGCACTCTCACATTCACACACTGCTGATGATGGTAAGCTACTGAGTAGCCACAGCCGCCCTGGGGCGGTCTGACAGAAGCGAGGCTGCATTGTTGCGCCATCGGCCCCTCTGACCACCACCAACAGAGGCAATTTGGGTTAAGTGTCTTGCCCAAGGACACAACGATGGTGACAGACCGAGTGGGACGCGAACCCGCGACCTTCCGATTGCGGGGCGTCCACTTAACTCCTATGCCACCGTCGCCCCTAAACTGCCTGGAACTGCCCCCAATACAAACAGGAAGTGTTGTGATGTACCACCGGATTTCACCTGGACCACTTCTTACCACAGCTGTCTGAACAGAAAACATCAAAATTTCTGGTTCTGGTTCTATTTCAGCATAGACGCAGCTGCCAGCTCACACCAGGGGGGGTGTAGTTCTGCCATGTTGGACTAGGCAGTGAAGGCTAACTAGTTCCTATTATTTTACAGAGACAGGTACACAATTGGATTGTTAGAGTGGTCTGGTTAAAGACCAGAGCAGACTAATGACTGGAGTTGGTAATGATCAGAAGTCATTAGGTGGAAGGAGGTAGTTTTATTGGCTCTGAGGTCTGAGATGTTGGTTCAGTCAGAACAGCGGTTTCCAAACTTTTTACTACTGGGCCTCCTTTGTTTTAAAAGGAATTTTGTTGTAGCTTCATAAACTACCTTCATCTGGAGAAAGAGATTAATTCTGACCAGACTGACGAGCTAACAGCTAGTTCAGATTCACCTAAAACATGTGTACATCTGCCATCTTACATCCATGCTCAGAGGTAGGAAGTGCTGCACCTGGCTGTTGTCATGGAAACCACAGTAGGCTAGTGCAGTGGTGGTCTAAAGCTGCAGCAGCTTTCACATGGAGCTGATGCATGGTCTGGTCTGCTCTGTTTCATGTAATCTCTCGTTCTTCAAACAAAGCCTATTCAGGAACCTACAGCAAGTTGGAGTTTAGCTCCACCTGTCCAGAGGTCCCTTCAGGTTGTGACTCGTGTTATTTGTCTCCTCAGACTCGGGCTCCAACGCTGCAGAGTGACCGTCATCCCCCTACATCTTCCTCCTTCTGCTGGTGCAGCTGGAATGTACATATGATTTTTCATCGCACCTGTGTGTGTGTGTGTGTGTGTGTTTTATATTTTTAGGTTTATATCAGGAGGCTTGTGTTCAGTTGACTGAAACTCTTTAATAAAAACTGGATTTAAAATGTTTCATGTCTATTTTATCATTGAATGTTTATTATTTACGACAGCCTGAGACACTAACGTTGTAGTGAACATTATTGTGACAGGACGTTAGCGTGAGCGTTAGCTGCTTTAGTTCCTGCATTTTCGGCTGAAGGATTCGGCTCACGTGAACACAGACTTATATTATGAATACATTTGGATTTGGGCCAAACCAGGTGGCGCTGTTGAGCTTCATGCTTGCTTATAATAATAAGTGTAACAAGATTGTTCATTTTAGAATACAATTGAATAAAAACCCATTCTGTTACCAAGACAACTCTGTTGTAAACACCTGTGAATATCTAAGTACCAGAATATCAACAAAGCTCAGTAGGTTGAATCTTCCTGAGGAACCAGGGATCGGGGTCGGCCTCTCAGTGTTGAACATCTGAAAGCACAGTGGCATCTGCAGCACGGTCTCAGTAGAACCATGGGGCACAAACACCACAGCCCCATGCTTTGATCATCCTATTAAAATACTGGAGAAGCACTCGTGACGTTACGTTTACATTCTGTGGGACAGCCATAGCTGCAGCTGCCCTGCATGGGACACACCCACAGAGGAGAGGCTGCTGAGCGCAGGCGCCACCCGTCTCAGGCAGGGAGGGTGAAGTGTCTTGCCCAAGGACACAACGCCTTTGACAGTGAGCGGGACACAAGCCTGCAACCCTATGTTACGGGGCAGACACTTAAATATCCAGCCCCCCCACCCCCAACACACACACACCTTGTTAAAAGACAATTTTTTAATGAAGGCAAAATTTGCAACTTGAACAAAACATTTAGGATTGATGTACTTTAACAGATGAGTTACTGAAAAGTTTGTCCGGATAAAGGATCAAAGTTTCTGCTCCAGAAATGAATGACACTGGCGAGTGACCCGTTATGACTTTCATGTTTAAAAAGGTTGTTTTCTTGAATCATATTAATAAACAGGTGAAACTCGAAAAATTAGAATATTGTTCAAAAGTTCATTTATTTCAGTAAAAGCAAAAGGAGCCCAAAACAAGTACTGAGTATACATGATTATACTTTTTCAGAGGTCTGACCTTTAAAATCCTCCTTTTATTGATTTCATGTCATAATCTAATTGTCTGAGATTTTGAATTTGGGGTTTTCAAGGGTTAGGGTAATCCATAATCATCACAATTATAACAAATAAAGGCCTGAAATATCTGGCTTTACATGTAATGTGTCTGTCTCGTTCACCTTTTTATGTTGAATTATTGACATAAATGAACTCTCGCATCATATTCACATTTTTTAAGTTTCACTTGTAAAATGACATTTATAGTTTTGTGGTTTGTGTTTTATGTTTGAGTCCCAAGCACACAACGACTGAAGCAGACTGAGCTGGGATTTGAACCAGCAACCCTGATTACAGGGAAAACTCCTGCCTTCTGAGCCCCTGTCACCTTGACAGGGTAGAACATAAAGTTCTCATCTTGTCACATGTCCTCTCGAGCTTGGACACAGACCCGCCAGTGACTGTTACGTGTTAGTGACCCAGAGCAAAAACAGTCTGGATCTTTGGAACGAGGGTTTTTATTCAGCCTCCCATCACAGCAGAATGCTTAGTCAGCATCATTTAACAAAACGAAGAAACTTCAAAATCTCACATCAGAACCAGACCAAGATGGACTCGAGCTCCTGAGGATGAGGAGGACAGTATGTGTGAAGACTATTTAAGACCAGACTGAAACTGGAGCTGGTGGACTTTATTAATCATGACAGGTGTTTTATTTGGACCGCCTAAACCAGCCAACATGTGGTCTAGTAGAACCCATCCAGCAGAAAATCCAAACATTGATCCACTCAGAATTCTTTTCAGCTTATTTGTTTGGGATTTTTTTCCCCAGCTGCTCAGAATCAGTCTGGACCCTTTCTCAGGATCCAAATCAGCTGCTGTTTCTGAAGTTCACACTTGTCTCCTGGTTCTGGTTCTTTTTATTGTTCTAGCTTAGCTGTGACTGGTCTTGGCCCTGACACAGGTACAGCCGACCGCCACAGACCTGAACGAGACGGTGTAGCAGCTGTCATTCTGCCTCCGGTTCAGAACCAGGATGTTCTGATAGATTGGGACTGAGTTGAGGTTCTGGTAGTACATCTGCCCCGGGTTTGGACTGGAACAGAATGTGTTGCTGCACTCAGCCTCCCACAGAGTGGACGGGATCTGGTCCTTTACCGTGGTTGACCTGGATGAACAGATATCAACATCAGCAACATGATAACCGTAGAGAACAGAACCAGAACCAGAGATTCTACAGAACCAACCTCCAGCTCCAAGGAGATAGAGACCTGCTGTTGATGTTCCGGTTGGACTCGGGAGGGAATTTGTTTTCCAAGGAGAATGTCAGGGTGGAGCCACATGTTGGTGCTGGAGCCTCTTCATCAGAGGAGGAGGCGGCCACCCTTAATGCACTGAAGAATACCTGAGGAACCAAGACTGAGTCAGAACCTGGACCCTCAGAACCCTCAGTTTGAAACTATCATTAGTACTGACCACAGAGAAACAATACGCCGACGCATTGAGAAAAGAAGGTTTTCAGTCTGGTTTCTATAAAGTTTCAGCCAAAACACAAAATAAAAAAGCTAAATGACACATTTGCTCACTTTCATTATGAAAAGTTAACAAGAGTTGTGCCACATTTTATAAAGTTAAAACTTAAACCGGAGCAGCAGTAGGCCCCTCTGACCACCACCAACACAGGCATGTTGGGTTAAGTGTCTTGCCCAAGGACACAACAACAGGGACAGACTGAGCGGGACGCGAACCTGCGACCTTCTGATTGCCCGGTGTCCACTTAACTCCTCTGCCACCATCGCCCGAATCAGTGTGTGAATGGAGTGTAAAGCGCTTTGGAGTCCTCTGACTCAGAAAGGTGTATTACAAGTGCAAGTCATTTATTATTCATTCATTTTAAATATTATAAAAGTACAAGTACTAAATAGGTCCATTTGGCTTCAGTGTACACCCCCCTAAGTCATGGAACCCAGATTCACACAGAAAGTAAACCAACATTTCCTGATGACTATAAATACTTCATGAGCAAAGTTTCACCTGAATAATCAGTAGAAATGTACACGTCCATTATTAAAAGACAGGTACACATCAATAAGAAACGAGTCAGCGCTCCTGTGTGTGAATTAATATCATTTACCTCCTGAATACAAAAACCTAGTTTACTACAATCTGTGACTGAAATGAGCAAAACGGTTTAACATTTCTGCTCCAACCTCAAACCCATCAGGGATCAGCTGCTCACCTGCAGACCTCAGATCAGATATTAAACTCACCAGCAGAGGCCAGAGGGAGTATCTCAGCAGCTCCATGATGTCGGTGGTGTGGTTCAGTCCAGGTTCTGCTCTCACTGCTGTCTGTCAGTTCAGCTTTATGTATGAAGCTGTGCGACCCTCAGATCTGATCTATGATCAGATAAACTCACAGAACCAATACGGTTGATTGCTCCTATCTCTGCTGTCCATCTAGCACCTTGCATGCTCGGGAATTAAAATCAGCAGTTTCATCGTGATAAAATCTCACAGAAAACAGCAGAAAAACTCTGAAAACGAAGAACAACTCCTCCAGACACCAGTTGAATCTGCTCTTTTCCCTCCTTGGAGATTAGAAATTATTTCTGTGAACAAAAACCAAGAAAGATCATAAGACCCTAATTCTGTTGAATTCAGCTGTAGGTGTGTGTGTCACTTTAAAATTAAAGAAAGGACGAACACAAATTTTTGTCTGATTCAAGTAACACTGTCACCCTGATCATTCATATTTATCTTTATGGCTGGAGTCTGAATCACAGACATCCTGACTAGCAGAGTTTCTCTAATACAGATTAACATAACTACATAGAACACAGATAAACACAACATTTTACTTTGTTGGTAATTTGGGACTTCTACATTTCTCCATGAATGAAAGAAACATACAATAAACCACCATCTAACCATGGTGGAGGAGTCGTAATATCCAAATGATCCCAGGAGCTATGTGGTCTGGGGCACTGTGGGCCTGGTAGTGTCTCCCACTAAAGGGCAAAACAATGAAAGGTTCAGAAGACCAAAAGCCCCAGACTGGAAGGCTTCCAGGGTCCTGCTCTGGCTCCTCATCCTTAGGGCCCAAACTGGTGACATCATCTATAGGACAGCCTCTAAAAACTTCTCCATAAACTTAATGTCATTTATCCCTCTGCAATCACCCATCACTGTGATCTTTACTCTTTGGTCAACTGGCCATCACTCCATTCAGGATGTTACTGGGATCAGTTCACATTTTAAACAGTCAAAGGCAAAACTCCTATGCCTTTACTCGACATCTCGAACAACCGTTGTAATTTATGCTTCACTATCTTAATCTCTAGTGATGTGACATTCATAAACTAATCATCTTCTGAACGGCTCTTCAGAGTGAACGATGAGAGCCGAGTCCTTGTAGAACCTTTCATCTTGTCTTCCATTAAAAGGTACAAAACCTGTTCCAATTACCCCTATTTATAAGTACGTATGTATTATTTACATATTTGACACAATTCAGATTTCATCGCCTGCTACAAAACACTTCATAACTCAGTCCCACACCTCCATCCCACCTGGGTTTCTGTAGAAAATATTGATTTCTTCAACCATTATTACAACTCTTCCTCCACTAAGTCTATCCCAAACATTACTTTTTGTTTTACGGCTCATGTTTGTGCTTTACTTCAGCTCCAGTCCTAACTTATTCCATCCCATAAAGCTGACCCACAAATGAATATACTGTACACACTCCTCTGTGTTGTATGAACACAGTGGCTTTTACATTTAGTTGATCTCTTAAATTATATGACCCTACTCTGTCATTGAACATTTGATGAGAGCTTCCAAAATGATGAGAGCAGTTTTATATTGAACCAAATCCCATAATCTTAGTGCATTTGATTTCAAAAACAGTGAGTTTGTCTGTTCCCAGAAACCCACATTGTATTCTGATTACTCTCTTTTGAAGTAAATATAAATGATTGTATAAGTGTTTCTCCAAACCTCTACACCAGGGGTATTCAATTCTGGGCCTGGAGGGTTGGTATCCAGCACGTTTTAGTGGTTTCTCTGCTCCAACATACTTAATTCAGTGGTTGAATCACCTGTGCAGCAGCTCATCAGGCTCTGCAGAAGCCTGTTAATCACCTGCTGATTGAAATCAGGTGTGTTGAAACAGGGTTAAAACTAAAACGTGCTGGATACCGGCCCTCCAGGACTGGAATTGAATACCCCCGCTGCACCATAACTCATGGACAGCAATGGGCCTGGATAACCCAATATGTCCTCCAGCAGTCTAAGCCTATAGCAGCATAACTAAAGGGAGGAGCCATGAAAATAATCCAACTAGACGAGGCGTCTGCCTCACATATAGAAACAGGAAGCTGGCTCCACCAGAGAAGCCTAAGAACTGAAAGCTCTGCCTCACGACCCACTATTACAACCTCTAGGACAGGGGATCCCAACCTTTTTTCCTTGAGCACCCCCCTTGCCCGTGTCCAAGATCAGACAGGACCCCCAACCACAACTCCTGCCCACATAAACACATTAAAAGTGATTCATTAAAAACTTTATACAGACATACAGAACTTTGATTTTACTATTGGGTGTGTTATTGGGAGTTTATAAATGTAAATTTTACAAATAAAACCTTGGTAATCTCACAACCTCAGCACAGACAAATCTGAGAGGACCCCCTTGTGGGGGGGGGGGGGGGGGGGGGGGGGGGTCACAGACCCCAGGATGGGAACCAAACCTGCAGTCTGAGAGCCAGGCGATCTGCTGGGAACATCTGGAACAAGAAGATTTTTAAAAGAAGGAGGAGCTTGATTTTGAAGGTAGGAGAAAAATATTGTGGTCAACTGGATCAAACGCTATAGTTAAAGCTAGCAGGACCAGTAGAGAGATGAAGCCTCCGTAATGTCACCAGAAGGTTTCTGAAGAGCTGAATTGATGCCTAGTGGGCGGTTTCCACCAACGCCATCTTGGCCGTGTCACGTGTCTCGTCATTCCCGGAAAATACAAAAATGGGCCAAGAGGTGGAGCTGGTGGGCCTTTCCTGGATTGCTGATGGCTCAACGGACACCTGTCAATCAAAAGGACACACTCCTGACAATTCATAATTTCAAGCTTCAGTGTAAAAAGATGAGTTACAAAGAAATTCACCCCCTTAGATTCGTCATGATGGTAAACTTGACCTATTAGACCTAAAATGTTTTTTGTGCCAAGCTGTAAAAATGTTTATTCCTGCTGTGACTTAGGCATTTTTAACATGGGAGTCAGTGGGAACTTGCTCCTGTCTGGAGCCAGCCCCTAGTGGATGAGAGGGGAACTGCAGTTTTTGTCTCTTCCGCGCTGGCTTCACTTTATGGCGAACTTTGCCCCTTGAGTAAAACATATGGATCTTGTTGTGAAATAAATAATTTAAATTAATAAATAAAGTGTAGTGACAGTTTCAGAAGAACCAAAATCAACAGAATTTACCTGAAATGTGTTATTTATTCTCAATCTGAGTTCTCAGTCATCCAGGTCATGGTAAACCAAAGGGGTTCAAATGAAGGCAACTGTTGTCATGATGTGGTGAGCCTCCCTGTGTGTCTGCCTGGGTGTCTGTTTCCCCTGTGCTCCTGATTGCAGGTGGGCGTGTCTGGGAGCTCCCAGCTGCAGCTGGTTGTCATCAACTTGGCCAGGGGATTTAAACTGCAGCGAGAGACTCATTAGACGCTGGATGATTACTCACACTATTACCAAAACTGTGTTGGGTGAATTCTCGCCAAGCCTTGTCCTTTGCCACAGTTTTGTTCCTATCTTCTAGTTACACTTTGCCTCTCATTGCCTCCAGCCAGGTTCTCTTGCCCTCACCACTACAACCCTCACCAATCCACCAAGTCTCTGCACCTGTACGTCTTGCTGTCTGTTCCCCTGGTCATCAGCTCTCAGCCGCCTGTCTGCCTTCCTCAGCCTCGCCTCTCATCTGCCTGCTCTGGGAACCCACAGTCATCCTCATCCATGCTCAGCTCCCTCCACATCTCCTGGACATCCAACCTCAGCTCTCACAGATCAGACCTCGACTCCCCGCTCGGAGCCCCTACCTTCATTGGAAAACAGTAAGCCTCAGAACTCGCCATGAATCAGCAACATCTCCTCAGTCTGCATCCTCTAATTCATCTGTCTCCTATACCCACGTCCGACGAGCCCTCCTGCACGTTCTCCTGCAGTGCCCTTAGTTATTCACACTAGTCACAATAAATCTTTGTTATCAATTCACCTTGGTCTCCTGTTTGATTCTGCATGTAATGGGTTTAGGCACTTAACCCGCATCATGACAACTGGACTTCTTTGGTTTCCTTGAAGGTGTTTTGCTTCTCATCTGAGAAGCCTTGTCCTTTCTGACAGGAATCTGGGAGGGTCAAGCTCATAAACTGTAGCTGTTGTTCCCTAAAAAGCGAGTGACACCTAAATCAACTTTTTTTTTTCTTTCTGATAACCTGTATAAATGAGTGTCTAATAGTGCTGTAGACATGTGTAATTATTATTTTTGGCAGTTTAGTGCAACTTACTTAAAATGTAATATTTTGGTCCAAAACCATAATTATATCTCCATTTTCAGGTTAAAACTCTGCTCTACAATGATTTAGAATCAGCCACAGCTGATGGCTATAGAGCTGCAGGATGATGTCTGTACCGTACTACGTGGCTGCTTTGCACTCAAGCTGAGTCTCGGCCTCACCTCCACCTGGCACAACCACTCACCTGCCTATATGACGCGTTACGGCTCAGAGCCGCTCACTTCCTTAAACGTCCTCCTCACCCCTTTCTTCTAGTGATCGTGGTGGACAGAAAATCCTCCAGCCTGCTGCCGTTTCTGTGTTTGCTCATTTTCCTGAGCGGTGACTCTGCTGTGTGTGCGTGTGTATGTGTGTGATTGCACTAGTTAATGACTAATGACTGTGAAACGCGCATGCACGTGTGTGTGTGTGTGTGTGTGTGTGTGTGTGTGTGTGTGTGTGTGTGTGTGTGCGGGAGGGGTTGAGTGAGTGATACCTTGTCCTTCAGGTGTAGGTGGACTGCAGAATCTTGGCCTGAAGAGGTAGTTCTCCTGTGTTGTGCCATGCACTTGTGTAGTTGTTGTTTAGCTCCTCGGATGAGAAGCAAAACGTCTTCAAGGAAACCAAAGAAGTCCAGTAGCCTTCATTTGAACCCGTTTGGATTCTCAATCTGAGACTATAAAAGTTACAGAAATTAAGAAGCTGATTGACGTCAGAATGTTGTGTCGGTAAACGGAAATGATTGTGACATTCTTCTTGGTTTTAACTTCCTCTTACCTCCTAAGAGTGTGTGTGTGTGTGTGTGTGTGTGTGTGTGTGTGTGTGTGTGTGTGTGTGTGTGTGTGTGTGTGTGTGTGTGTGTGTGTGTGTGTGTGTGTGTGTGTGTGTGTGTGTGTGTGTGTGTGTGTTAACGTGTGTGTTTGTGTGTGTCAACGTGTGTGTTTGTGTGTGTGTTAACGTGTGTGTGTGTGTTAACGTGTGTGTGTGTGTGTGTGTGTGTGTGTTAACGTGTGTGTTTGTGTGTGTGTATGTGATAGTGAGTGTGTGTGTGTGTGTGTGTGTGTTAACGTGTGTGTTAACGTGTGTGTTAACGTGTGTGTTAACGTGTGTGTGTGTGTTAACGTGTGTGTTAACGTATGTATGTGTGTTGGTGTATGTATGCTCTGCAAATGCTGCATTGTTGCACACTCCTTTATCTTTACCACACATCTGGTTGATGTGCTGATGCGCTCTTCAGCTGGTCTACTTGAGATCAGCAAAGTTGATCTGATCTTATCTCCTTTTGAACTGCGGTGACATCTGAGGCTCCACCCATCAGTGTGACATCACTGCTGTGTTGTGCTTTGACAGTGATGTGGTGGGCTCTGAGGTTTGAGCTGAGATGATTTCAGCATTTCTGTTCTGTAGAAAAAGGTGGAATAATCAGATCAATCATTAGGGTTTGAGTCTGCCGCAGGTTACCAGAACAGGCATCAGCATTCTGCTCACCAACCAGGAAACAACATTCTTTCTACACCCACAGTTTCAAATGATCACACACTTCAGTGAGACCGCCCGGTCTCCTGCTGACAGCTAATCAGTTTCCTGTCATAAACAAAATGTTAGTTATATTTTTTTTGCAGCATCTAATTAAATTTAAAAAAAACTTATTTTTTTTGACAATATCATATTAATTTGAAACCTGAAATGCTGATGATTTATAAAATTTCGGTCTGATACACATAAATACATTGCATCTTTCATAGATTGTTTGTTGGTTCCTGATGAGCTGCACATCGAACCAGACTTTGGTTTGTTGGACTTGAACCATAAAGTAATATGTAGAATGAAAATGGAATCTTTTGAGATAAAATGTTTTTCAAACAAATGTAGGGTGCCCTCTCCCTGAGTTTTCTAGTTTCACCCGTTAGACAGTGGGATGACGACGCGCCAAAAAATGAACATTTACTGAAGAATGACCTCTGACCATTGTCTTCTTTTTTACCTTCATCCATCCCTCCATCCCGTGTCTATACCTACTTATCCATGCAGGGTTGTGGGGGGCTGCTCTACGGCAGTCTTCGGGCATGCTGGCGGGATACACCCTGGACAGTTTGCCAGACCATCACAGGGCAACACAGAGACACAGGACAAACACACACACTACCTGGAGAGAACCCTCGGGCTGGGATGCAAACCCGGGACCTCCTTGCTGCAAGGCAACAGCGCTGACTAGTGCACAGCCCTTTTTTGACCTTTGTAAAACTGAAAAGTAAAAAGCATGGCATTAGCTAAGTAACATTGCAAACTAGCTTGTGTCATGCTAACTGCAAGCTAACACAATAACACAAAACAGAAAAAGGCAGCATTCATGTTTATTTTTATATATATTATATATCTTTTCTTGGTTTGGAAGATGTGTTATTTACATGTTATGCACATTTACTGTTTTCCTTTTTGCTTTGGCCCAGTTGACCACCCCAGGGCGGCTGTGGCTACATAGTAGCTTACCATCACCGGCAGTGTGTGAATGTGAGAGTGCGTGAATAATGGAAGCGCTTTGAGTGCTGAAAAAAGCGCTATATAAATCCAATCCATTATTATTATTATTACTCCACAACATTTAGGTCTAAGCAGCAGCGTTAGTTATCATACACATAGCAGTGGTTCCACACATCTCAGCAAATGTTCAAACATTGAGGTAAGTTTGAAACAGAAAAGCTGGAGCACACTAGTGAGCAAAAATGTAATAGGTGCAAGTAAAAAACTCAAGTCAAGGTGAGGTAAGTTTGTCTGCAACTTATTGTGACTTATTACACTAAGTCCTGTTTGATGAAAATTGTCTTACAGGAGAAACTTTGTTTTAACCTCTACAGAGTGTGGCAACAGCAAAGGACAGGATAGCACAGGAGGGGACAACAATGTGCTGCAAGGTCAGCCATAGTAAAAAGAGTCTTATCAGCAACAACACATTCATCCTTTCATTTTTTGCTCCAAAAAAATAGAGCTTGTGAAATACATTTGAGCACTCGTGCAAAAACCATTTGAGAGCTTGCACAGCAAAAATGTAACTTGTATGTCTTGATTTGTCTAACTTGTGTATATTTTCACACAACTCAGCAATTACAAAAGACCTCATCTGCATGTGTGTCTGCTGTGCTGCACGTGCACATCTCTCATGGACTTCTGGTGTTCTGCTGAGCTGTGATGCCTTCCTTCTCCCTCTCCTGCTATTAACGTTTTACTTTCTCTAACATAGAAAGTACATGCCTAGTTCATTATTTTATTTTTGTGTATCTGTTCTGTCTTCTCAACCCCCCCGTCAGTCGTGAAGGTGTCTGCTCAGAGACAGATTCTGTTGGGGGTTTCTTCCTGTTAAAGGGGGGTTTTCCTTCCCACTGTCGCTACATGTATTAGTATGAGGGATTGCTGTAAAGTCAGTAACACAATCTGCTGGGTTTCCTTAGGTAGGAAACTTTTGTCTAATCAAAATAATGAATTGAACTTAACCCTTTGACTGCCTTTCCAAGATAAAAGCAATGTAAAATGATTTGTTTTTTAAATGTATTTTCCTTTGGGTCAGTCATGATCATAATCAGTTACGTTTTTTCAAACAAACATCATAGTTTTTTAAATATTACCCTCTACCAAATGGTTGAGATGCATCTTCATAGAAAAAATACATAAAGTGTTACATCTACAAGTAAAGAAAGATAAAGTATTATGCTAATTTTGTATTAAAACCACCACCAAAATGCCTTTTGAGATATTTGACCCTCTTTATTTTCATAGTAAGACATCAAACATTTTTGGATTCTATTTCAACAATAGAAATTGTTCCAATGAACAAAAATAAAAAATACACAAATAAGGTAGTTTTGATCCAAAACATTACATTTAACTACTGAAAAAATGCTTTGAACATTAAAAAAATTCTGACCTATTTCTAACATTCCGTTATAGTGTTACAACACAAAGGTTTTTTTTTTTTTTTACGAGGTGGCTTTTTATATACCATTGCCACTTTGCACTCAAACATTGGGGAACACATTTTAAACATTTCTGACTCATCTCACACACCTTATCTGATTGACGATGCTCCTGCACAAAGACTTCTTGAGCAATAGACCCTCTGGTGATACACTGCAAAGCATTCTTGGTTTGCATTCTCTTGTGAAAACCATTGCATTTTTGGCATTTCCATCTTGACACACCCATTGGACAAAAGTTGCACCGCCCTTGTTTGTGACAGTGCTAGTGCCCCAAGTTGCTATTTCACAGATCTGGTTGATGTTTTGGTTGTGAAGGTCTTGGGGTGTAGCGTGTGTAGGTGGTGGTGGTGTGCTGGATGACAGCTGGCTAACCAAGGAAGATGGCTTGTTGACTTGTTTCAAACTTTAGGCAATTACCAGGCTGAATCTTCTGAGTGAGATTGGTTTCTGGTTCATTAGGCCACATTCCCGCTATACCATTGGTTGATTGGCATGAATAGCAATATGTGCAGTCCTTTCATAAATGAAAAGTATTTTTGAAGTACTGTAATCTGGACTGCGTAGCCTCAAGGGGAGCAAATGATGCACCAGGGAACTTGGAATTCTTCATTGTCCTTATGCCTCTTCATTATTCTTGTACCTTTTATTTAACTGAAGAGGACGATGGTCCCAATGTCTCCTCTGGTTCCTCCCAGGGAACTGGTTTTTCTGATGTGTTTCCCATTTTTGCTCTTCTTTCAAGACATCTGTATAGATCTGATTGTTGAGGCAGCATCTTCATCCAGGAAAATATCAAAATAGTTTTTATAACAATTATCTGCAAAACTGAGGTAATAATTTGGATTCTCTGCTAAATCATCATCACTCAGCTCACCATCATGGTCCTGAGAATTTTCTGGTGAAAGGATGAGATCGATGTTTTGTCTTGTACCATAGGATGATTTACAATCTAGTAAATGTAAAAGGAAAAAAGTATAAAAATAAGTTACTTTGTTGAAATTTAAATAATTGTGATGGTTGAATTTCTACATGCTATTTACAACATATTTTGAAAACAATCAAAGAAAGTGACAAAATCTTCATTCATTTTTGAAAATTATTGTGACACATTTGTCATGTAAAACATTTTAAAATGTCATATTTACTTTTTTTTTTTTTTCTTTTATTTGGTAGCAAATAGTCAATTTTTACGTGTTAAATCAAAATTTCTAAACAGTCCGTTAGTATTTCTACTCTTACCACCAACTGACAAATCAACCGTTTAGTTGACCATGTTTTTTTTTTAATTATTACAAATTTAGTAGAGTTGCTTACTTGTATCAAGTAACATAATTGTGTTCAGCAAAGACTGTGACAGTACTATGGTGAAAACCTTTACTCACCTTTACACATTTTTGCCAAAACAGCCCATATCTCAAGAGTGATGTTCTTGTTTCTGATTTTCTGGTTGGAGGGTGGCTTAAGAGGCATGCAATTTCTTGACACAGTGACATCTAGTGGATTCCTTTTGCGTAACATACCTCACTCAACAAAGTGGTAGGGATGGCTCAATAAGGTTAATTTACTTGCATCCATTAAATATAATGACTCAAAATAAATTACACCGAATGGTTGAGCAGACATTCAAAGGGTTGATAAGTAGTTTCAATTAGAATGTTTAGTTTATAAAGTGCATTGAGAAAACTCTTGTTGTGAATTGGCACTGTATGGATAAGCTGAATTGAATTGATTGGAATCATGTGTGTGTTTGTCCATCTCAGGTGTCATTCTGAACCAGTCCACTGCCAGCATTGGTGGGAACCATATGGAATTAATATGGGAAAACCATATGGGTTCCAGCAGGTTTTGTCTGTTGTTTCCTTGGTGGCCCCACAGGGGTTTGCCCACAAAAATGTTAATGTGCCCATGAAAGAGTCAAACCATCTATGAAAACCCATGTAGGGCCCATTAAAATCTATTTGAGTTTGGACTACAAGTCCAGAATAAAGGCTATTTGACTTGACTTGACTTGAATATATGCATTTACTGGACCTGAAGTGAAGCGTTGTGAGATGACCTGCGTTGTGAACTGGAGCTTTAAAGATAAACTCAGTTGAGCTAAAATTATTTTTTCCAGTGCATGTTCTCTATTTGAATTGAACTAGTGCTCAAGATTTTTGGCTCAGCTGTAATTTTATTTTATCATTGTCTTGGAATTTCACGAAAACCTTCCGAAGGATCACCAAATATGAACCATCATCTGGAGGTCAAAACCAGATTTTGGTTGGGTCAAGTCCTGGACTGCTGAGGACCTGATAGATATGCTACTGGACCAGAAGATGATGCTAGAACTTTAGTTTGTTTGTGGTACAATGAAATGAGACCTAAAAGAGCAAATTTTCATAGTTAGTGATGATCTAGTGTTGGTGAAAGAGCTCAGTGATGGAGTTCAGAAAGTGACCAGGTCTGGCTGAAACTTAACCAAAGCCTCTCTAACGAGGATCCACTGATCTATCAGCTGCTGTACGAGAATGAAGAACCTGACTGATGAAGAGGAGCTAAACTGCCAACGTTATTCTCATATCTGCAGCAGATCTTCTGCCTTTGCAAGCTGAGGTGTCTAAAAGAAACTCAAGCAGCTTGTTTAAATTTGATGTTCAGTTCCTGGATGTGAGTCAGAGCTTGTGGTTTTCTAAGACCACATCATAGACGTAAGTGAGTTCAGAAAGCTCCTCCTCTGTGAAAGAGTTTCCCGTCAACTGCCGAAGTCCTAGAAAGTAGATTCTCTTCAAACATTTCACACGAAAACTAACCCAGTTTGTAATGGTGGTCAGGGTGTATGACATCTTCTTTCCTACTTTAACTTTACCTACTTCTACATGGTTTTCATAGTTCTTCAGAGTTCGTTTCTGCATGTTTTCTGCCTCTTCTCTTGCTGATCGTTTCTCTTTATAAATAAAGTTATAAGGGTTTTCTGACATTAAAAAAAGTATTGATGTTTTGTGTTACTATATTAAATATTCACTTTGTAAATTGGTCATTAAATGAGTGATATGATGCATGATTTATAAAGTTAAAAACCTCTAGATGGATACAAGGCTAATAATCTTTTCCTTCAGCCACATTTAATTGGGGATCAGGGAAAACATATTTTTATTGTTGGATTAAACAGTGGCTTTTGATACTGTGGAACATCAGGTGTTGCTAAATTGATTCAAGCTCTGGGTAGGGGTAACGGGAACTGTCCGTCAGTGAGGTCCTATCTTCTGGATAGAAGTTTTCATATTAAAATGGGACTCGCTGCTTCTGTGCAGCTCTGGATTCCACAGGGCTCTGTGCTTGACCCACTTTTATTTTCAATTTATCATTTGCCTCTTGAAATGCTCCTGTGGAAACCCAGCAACAAATTCCCTTTATATGCCGACACCTGCCAAATTTACTTTCCCTTAAGGTTCCTCTGACCCAATTGCTTGATTACTTGGGTGATGTTAGGAGGTGAACAGAAGCAAACTTCTTGCATTTTAATGAGAAGAAAATAGATAGTTTTTACCCCTGGCAAGCGTTTTAAGAGGCATTGGCTTCAAATCTGTGGTCTCAAATCTTGGAGTGAAACTGGACTTGACATTAAAGGGGACCTAGAATGTAAACCAACATTTTCCTTGTTGTTGAATAAGACAGCTTGGGTGGTCAAAAGTAGCATGCCAAAAAGTCAAAGCCGTGTTTGACCTACTTTTTACATAAATTAGAAAGTTGAAAAAGGCGATAGAAACCTGTTCTGAGAAAGCCTTCCTTAACACGTCATAAGGGGGAGCCACGCCTCCTCAAACCTGCATGTGTCTGAGGCCTTCTGGGGAAACCAACCAATCAGCATGTCCTGGCCGAGTGGGAGGGGTAAACGGCTCATTTCACTGAAGGCCCGAGTAAGGGGGTTTAGAACGGCCTCTATCAGGGCTCCTGGGACAGATGAAAGCCAAAAAAATGTTTTTCTTATGCTTTGTGGAGACTCAAAGCTCTGTTTTAGATTGTTGATTAATTGCATTCTAGGACACCTTTAAAGATGGACTCCCAAATAAATGCAGTTGTTAGGTCCTGCTTCTTCCAGTCTGTCATCTGGCTAGGATCAAGACACTGCTTTCTAAAGTACATTTGGGAATGGTGACACATGCTTTTGTTTTATTTCAGCTGGATTATTGTTACTCCTTATATGCAGAACTAAAGGCTGCAATCAGTGCAAAACTCTACAGCTTGGTAATATGTTGGACCAAGAGGTGGGACCGTATGACCACAGACCTGGCAATATTGCACTGGTCTAATACCAGATTTTATTTAAGGTTTTTGTTTCAGTTTTTAAAACGCTTTCGAATACATCACCTTCCTACCTTTCTTTAATGATGCAGAGATATGTCCCAGGAAGGTCCCCTCGACCTGCTGAACAAAGTGTTTTAGTTCAGCTAGACGCTAAGCGTAAGTCCAGGAGGGGCTGAATCTTTTCAGTGCTGGCAACTAGATTGTGTAGTTTGCTACCATAGGAGGTTAGACAACCTCCTTCCCTGTTAAGCTTTAAATCACATCTTTCACTCATTCAGTTGATTTATCTGGACTTCTGTGGTGTTTGATTTATTATTTCCGGCTCACGTGAAATGCAAAGTAGGTTAATTTTTTTTTTTTCAACATGAAGATGTGCAGAAGCAGCGAATCCTGAATGTCCCTAAATGGTGCTGATGCTTGTTTTTAGATGACTGAAGCACATAGATGCTACAGTTTTATGCAAGAAGCAGGAAATTATTTAAATCAAAGATAAAATCAAAGCAGGTCACAGCGAGCTGCAGCGTGGGTTGCAAGGAGCGAGAGCAAGTGGCGACTCAGCATTGTGAAAGCTCAGAGTCATAGCACAATGGGAAATCCACTCAGAGCGACATGGGGTCCACATCGGCCCCCGTGGGGGCCATGCAAGGGCCAACATTTACGCTGCTTCAGAGCTTGTTCTTTTCCTGTATGCTGTGAGGTCCAGCTCAGATTTGGTTTCTGTAAACATATGATTAGTTTCTCCATGTGTCAATGGAAATAATAATAATGGAAATCAAAAACACTTTTAGATTTATAAAGAAATAAGCTCTTCAAATGCAATCAAAAGAAGTGGACTGTCCCGTTCTGGGTAAACAAACTGAACCAAATTTATTTATTTGTTTATTTTATTTAATATTCATTTTACAGTAAGAGGAGTAACCCCATGAGATGTGCCATCTCGTTTTCATGAGGGTCCTCTTAAACAAAACAAAAAGTGGCATAAGGCAGCCGTACGTACGCACAATTATTGAATGCAAGGAATATTTTTTAAATAATAGTAATGAAAATATTAGTAATAAAAATAATGAATAAATAATCACCAAAAACCTGTCCTATGTGGCAGCGAAGAATAAACCGATACAAACTGTTAAAAACCACATCAAGGGAGTGAAGACAGGTCGCAGTAGTGTTTTGATAAATAATATCACCGTCATCCAGGATTGGTAAGAGCGGCTGAGAAACAATTCTAGATGGAAATTAAGTTTCTTCGTTATAGATTGTACATGTGTTTTGAAGGAAAGCTTAATGGGCTCTATGCACGGAGCCACGTGACGTATTTGCGGAAGAATCTCAGATGGCACGACTACTTCCGGTCCCTGCGAACGCTAGCCTGTGGTCTTTGAGTTTGAAAAATATTACAACTAGTTCTGTTATGTTTTTAACTTTAAATTGTACGAGCATGTGTGTGTGTGTGTGTGTGTGTGTGTGTGTGTGTGTGTGCGTGCGTGCGTGCGCGCGCGCGCGTGTGTGTGTGTGTGTGTGTAGAAGATGACATCCAAGAGGACTAAGAAGAAATATAGAATTTAAATCCCTTTTCCATCTTGCTCTGTGGTGTAGAGCTAAACAAAGAGACAATTTGCCTTACATCATTGATTGTAACTTTTGGTAACTCCAGTAAGCACCGGGTGAACTCCAAACTCTCAGCCATTTCACTCAGCTTCGCCAACGACTCTAACAACCGGAAGGAGAAGTGCAGTCTTATGTGGAATGTGCAAGTGGAGCATGCAAAGAGCCCATATCCAACCAAACACCTAAGTATTTAAATGTTTTAACTGGTTCAAGAGGAGATGCATCCAAAAAACTGAAATTAAGATTATTTCTAGAGCTTCTCATGCTTTTCCTACGGAACAGCATGGAGTATGATTTCAATTCATTTAAAATAAGTTTACTAGATGATAGCCATTGCTGAACTATTAAAATCATGTTGTAGAGCATTTTCAATATCTATGATATTCAGCTTAGAACAAAAAATACTAGATAAATTGCATTTCTTGCAGAAATACGTTTGAATGCTTTATTGCTGAATACGATAGCTGAAACTGCTGAATTGAAGCTAAAACTAAGCTTAATTGTTAAAATGTGCTGAATGTATTTGAAGTTTTAGGAGCAAAAATTGCTTAAAAGTTTTAAAAAGCCCAAAAACTAAGTAGAGAATAGAGAAAAAAATCCTAAACAGCAGAAAACTGAAATCTCTAAACATAGTTAAAAAAACTGAGCAGCTAAAATGTTTAAACAGCTCATATTTGAGTACAAGTAGTTAAAGTTTCACAAATAGTTGAATTGTGAAGTTAGCAGGATATGCTGAATTTTGAAACTGATAGCTGAGTAGCTGAACTGAAATAAGCAGTTTTCTGCTGCGAATATTTAACGTAATTGTAAAAATGAGCTGAAAAGGTTTAAAGATGTAGGAGCAAAAAATCACTAAAAAGTGTATTAAAGCCAAATAAGTAAGTGGAGAAAAGAGAAAATAAATCTAAACAGCAGAAAACTGGAAGAGAAAGGGGTAGGGAGGAAGGAAGGGAGGGAGAGAGAAAGAGTGAGGGACAGGGGGAGAGAGAGGGAGAGCAGAAGGGAGGGAGACACAGAAAGAGAGAGAGAGAGGGAGGCATAGTGAGGGACAGATAGAAAGAGAGAGAGGGAGGGAGGAAGACAGACAGAGAGAGAGAAAGAGGGAGAGAGAGAGAGAGAGAGAAACAGAGAGAGAGAAACAGAAAGAGAGAGAGAGAAACAGAGAGAGAGAAACAGAAAGAGAGAGAGAGAAACAGAGAGAGAAACAGAGAGAGAGAGAGAAACAGAGAGAGAGCGAGAGAGAAACAGAGAGAGAGAAAGGAGAGAGAGAGAGAGCGAGAGAAAGACAGAGAGAGAGAGAGAGAGAAACAGAGAGAGAGAGAGAGAGAGTATTGGTTCTGGGGTTCTGACCCTGGTTCTGGTATCAAACCAGATGCTGGTTCTGATCCTGGTTCTGGTCTTAAATCAGATGCTGGTTCTGATACTGGTTTGCTGAAACAAGCAGACAGGCTCCAGTAGGATTGTACTTAAAATAGCTTTTCCGTATATCAGCTCTCAGAC
Organism: Aphyosemion australe; assembly: GCA_006937985.1. Taxonomy (NCBI): domain Eukaryota; kingdom Metazoa; phylum Chordata; class Actinopteri; order Cyprinodontiformes; family Nothobranchiidae; genus Aphyosemion; species Aphyosemion australe. The sequence continues at coordinate 1,862,662 of SSNS01000111.1, forward strand.
AGTAAAATAGCGGGAAAGTCTGAACCAATCAGAAAGCTCCATTATCACACCACTGCTCTGTTGATGTTAGACGCAGCAGGCAGGCCCCTTAATGAGGAAAGCTTTGGATCTGTGCTTCAGATGTCCGATCAGAGGTCTCCAACGTCTCATCACCATTCGAAAAGTATAGCACCGATTTGAAAAATTCCAAAAGCATCAGCATCAGAAGGCTTTGGTGGTGCTGTATTTAATTTTCTGTGTGCCTACATAGAATATTTGTAGGAGAAATGATTAGATCATTTATACTGTCTGGAGCACAAAATGCCTGTTTTTTATGGGAGGAAAATGTGGCTGAATCCTCCTTCTGACGCTTGTAACTCAAGAACCGTGACAGATACCGCTAAAACGAAGACATCCCATCGAAGCGGACGAGTAAAACTACTGTTTTTGAGTAATTGATGAGTGTACTCAAAAAAATGTGGTCGTAGCAGATTTTTGTTTAGAGAAAATCATCTGAATCTGCCGTTCTCCAGATCTGAAGCTCCAAACATCAATTTGCAGGC